>APFE031227758.1:17605-34617 GCA_000404065.3 Pinus taeda
TATAGTTTATATTTAATAAATTAAATTTTTTGGGTTTACTAAAAATTTGAATTTCACTTAGACTTCATGATATTATGATGGTGGAGAGGATGGCATTGTGGAGGATAGTTTTTGGTGAACTCCAAAGTTTTTGAGATTGGAATTTTTTTTGGAATTCTTTTTTGTTTATTTTGGTGGAAGAAATCTATTTGTTTTCACTGAAATTGCAACATTTAAATTATCTAATAGAAATCCAAATTGAGAAATTGAAATAGGAGTAGATTGATTGCAATAACAATGAGTTGAGTATGAGTAAAATAGATTTCTAAATTTACTCATATTTTTTGTGTTGTGTTTGGGAGCAGCACCGAATCTCGATGGTTTGGGAGTTGTGGATCTCATCCATAAATAAAACAACCTTTATGGTTCAACAAATGATTTAGTTATGGTCGTGTTGTTTTTTCTTTTATTATAAACATGAGAAAAATTAACACAATTGTGTGATTGAAAAGTATTTTTTAATTAAACTTTTATTAATAAAAGTTTGATTTATTATCAAAACATTTTAATGAAAAGATATTTAATGAATAATAAAGAATCCAAATTCCAAATATGCTGCCAGAAAATCAAAAGACTCACTAATCTCACTAATCCCTAATATGCAAACTATAAATTTTTCAATGATTTATTTGTAAAATTATTCAAATCTATAATGATTTATCATATAGCCACTATATAATTTTGGCGATTTTTAAGGTAAAATAATTTTATATTCTAAAATTTGGGCGAATCATCTTTTATAAAAATTGGAAATTGGCGAATCGTTTTTTGGAAAAATCATGGAAAACTAGCCCATTGGGCGAACATTAGCCCCTAAAATTTTCCATGGACTCAATAATGACTACCCTGCTATGTATGACCATCATCCATAGCAACATCCTATCCATGCTATGTATGACCATCATCATAGCAACGTCATGTCCATTTATTTATATTGTTAATTCATGTAAATATCACAACTACAAATAATGTATCCCAATCTGACGGCTATCCTTATCTTACTCGTGGAAATATGTTTTCTTTTAATTGGGAAATATGTTTTCTTTTAATTGATTAAAGAGTTGACTTGTACTAACATTGCCTTTTCGAACACCATGGGCTACTATCAAAGATTCAGCAAAGATATCATTGTTGTTTTAATGACAACCATAAGATTTGACCATTTACCTGAACTTTATTGGCGGGATGTTTTTTATTTTAAAATCAGCGGGTCATTGTTATAGCAACAGCTGCAAGTAGCTGGCGCACCGCAACTCATGTATTGTATTAACTTTTTTTCGAAGGAAAAAATCATATATTTGATATTTCAAGAAGAAATCGAAATCAAAACATACATAGATATGTGCCTGTACCAGCAATTGGAGGTAAATTACGGACTCTCTTTCTCGATATATATAAAAGAATAAATTGGAAAAGGTTGGAAACTTTCTATTAAGTAAATAGAAAGTTGCATTGTTAATGCTAGATCAGAATATCTCAACTACGCTTACAAAAAGTCTTTTTACACGTTCTAAATAGCCTTATTGTTCACACGCTCATACATGATTCACTGAAAAAAATAGAAAACAGCAATATCTTCTGAAGCAGAGCTCGATCTATACTAAAAATGTTCTAGTGTCATCATATGTTAGCACAATATAATAACTAACACAAAACTAGATATATAAGTAATAGTAAATCATATGTGTGACCGCGTTCGTAATATTGGTGTCAGGATATGTGGGCACAATTCAATAAAATATATAAGTAATAATAAACCATAAGTGTGACATTTACATCCATATGTTTGTAATGCTCCTTTCAGGATATGTGTGCACAATTCAATATTCAACAAAGCAAAAAAAAATAATATTAACCCATATATATATGTAACTTTCAATGTTAGCAAAATTAATAATCATTTACAAGTCTTATATTTAAACAAATTACACTGTAGAAATGAAATCCTCGTAGGCATCACTTAGGAGAGGAAACAATTTGTTGTCTTTTCTCTTGTGTTTGAACATTGATCAACCCACAAAAGTGTGCAACTTGATACAAGAGTGATATGAGAGTCATTACTGGCTAGAGGAAGATCTAAGAGTCTATGAAGGCTTTTTTAAGTGGAAGATCTGAGACTCTATGAGGCCTTTTTGAAGCCTTTGTAGATAGATTGAGCGATAGTCTACACTCATATGTTGAACCCAACGTTGGCACAAATTTCTTTAATCGGTGTGACATAATGGGAGATAGCACAAAAGATTTTATTTTTTTGTTACAAGTTATTTACGTGTTTTTATTGATGCTTGATAGATCTAGAGTTAGATGTATCTAGATTAATATAAAAGTATTAATTAAAAAGTACTTAATGCACAAATTTATATTGAGTATGGATAAAGAATTACAAGGGAAAGAAAATAAACTATTAAAGTGTCTAGTGAATTGAGAAATTGACTATTGATTGCACATTCTACATTATGGTCAATGGTTACAAAAGATCTATTTTAAATAGAGATCTAACATGATTAGAAGGGCACAATGCTTGCGGGGTTTGGAGTCACATACAATGTCAAGGAGGCTTTGTCAAAGTAATTTCATTTCAATACAAACTCTCAATTTGAGAGATAAGCTTCCTGAAAATCTCAACAACTCAAATCTTCAACTACCCCATGTCCCTGCAGTAGAATGGATTCACTAGAATGCTCCCCGATCACAATGGGCTCTTCAAGGTGGCCTTTCTGAATGACAATGAATTCAACAACATCCTGGATTATTTTTTTAGAAACTTGAAAAGCTTAACTGGGATATATTTAAACAACAATCTATGCATATTCATATAAGTTTATAGGGCTTATCGAATGCATTTCTTTGCCCCACTCGACAACAATAAGAATTGCATTATGTTTGCACACAAGTGACTTTGGCCTGTTAATTGCTTTGAAGTCAAATAACATCTCCCCTCTAAGCGATTATCTTGATGTCAACATGGATAATGTGTTCAAAGATTCTGCAATGATTAGGCATGTTTGCTGTCATGCTTTTCTGTACAAATATTTGTAGGAGTCTGTACAAATATTTGTAGGAAATTCTTATCGTAGTAGATGTGTAGTCTGACTCTTATTTTCAAATAATGGTTTCTATAAACATATTTTTCTTCCCATCATTTAGATAGAAATATGTTTTCACTATGATCACGAACAAAACATTAACAGAAGGAAATGTAAAGATTTTCTTTTGAATGGCAACAATTTCTTCAAAATGTGAAAGTGACTTAAGACACTAGGACCGCTAACTATTTAGTAAATATGTAGTCATTTTGGCAGTATTTTTTCTTCATATTCTTATTGTCAAGTTAAACCTTTTCTTCTTTATATATATGTTTTTTAAGCCTTTCTTAATTTAGACATTGGTGTTGCTACAAATTTTTCGATGGACTTTAAAGGGAGCTATGTCCACAACTCTATTAGGTCATTTGAGTTATTCCCTTAATTTTATTCATTATCTTGTTCTTCCTTTATCATAGGTATGTATATCTGCATTGAATATGTGTCTCTATTTTCTTTACATATCATTGTCAATTTATTAGTGGCTTTGAGTTCTAACACCTTGATCTGAAATGGGGACCTAAAGGCTTCTTGTCAGCTTACAAGATCCTCTCCCACTCCAAAGCTTAAACAATTTCCAAGATCTAGCTTATGATTGACAATTTGCGGAATTAAAAGAACTTGAAATAGGTGTATGCTTTTGATTGTCCTTAACTATTTATGGGCTTTGAGTTCATTTGCTTATGCTGAAATAAAACTCAGATAACAGTAAATAAAAGCAGCAAATAAACATCATACACATAGCAACAAGATGTTGCAAATAATGAAATCACATAGAAAGCAAGTTTAATATGGAATTCACCCTGATATCTTGGGCTACGTCTCCTTGAGCTCTAATCAACTTGATTAGGCTCTTTGGGATTATGGCTTCAATTCTTTTAAAAGTTCCACACTCAACTCCCTTGGTTTAGAACTGAACCAATGGGCTTAGAATGCCATCTTATCTCGCTAGATGTCCATACTCTGCGGACAGATCTAGGCTTATCTTGACTACATTCCTTCAACCAGCACTCTAGGCTATCTTGAGCTCCTATCTTGCACCAACTCCCTCGGAATTTTTTTACTGTCTCTAGAATTCCTTCTTTTGTCTTCAGCACACATCATACACCAGCAATATCTTGATCATTTCGATCCCTTTGTTGTTCTAGCTTCATTACAACTTCATGGCTTGTAGAAGTCCGTTGAGCCCTCTGGCTCTGCGCTCTGCCTCCAACCTATGGTGGTTATGTCTCTATCAGTGCTCTGGCTCTACCTTACAACCTTTGGTGGTTATGTCGAGCTTCTCTGAGCTTCCTCTGAGCACTACTCTGCCTGAGCCTCTGAGAATCCTCTTTCTCTATGATTTCAGTGGTTTTCTCAGTGTCTACGCGACACCCTGTCAATTATGTTCTCTGTGTATTTAATACATAGCAGCTACAGTCACCCAACGCATGGAAGCCCGACTGTTCCTTACAAGAAGCAGTTTACAATTGGAAAGGAACCAGCGGGCATGGGAAACTTGATCATTTGGCCTTCCTATGTAGAAATCCTGAAAATAGTCACATAACGGAATAAACAGGCAAACCAACGAAAAACACATCATTGAGCGTTTTACCAGAACTTAAATAATATATAAAGAATATTCCCACACTTATCATCTCCTATGAGCTCGAAATTGGATAGGGAATGAGTTAAGTAACCTCCTATCCTCTCATCCTTTCCTCCATGGAAACTAACTCTAAGTTTGGAAGGCCATTCAATACCCTCATTAATGACTAAACCTCCTCCAGTTTTCTATTAATTGAGCACTCATCTAAGTGATCAAGGGCTAGACTTTGACCATTGTTGTAAGGTTTGAGATTGTAAGAAAGTATTTTTATGTTGCTAGAGTGTTGTGCTTTTGATGTGATGTTGGTTGGAACTTAAGCTAGAAGAGTGAAAATGGATCGGACTTCATGGTTGTAATTCTTCCTTCTACTTAATAAATTTGTTTACACCTTTTCCCATATTCTTGTCTTTATGTATGATCATTATATGTGTAAATTCTTTTGATTCCATTTTCTTATAGTAGATAGATCTCTTGCTTTTATTGGTTTTTGTCCTCTATTTATGATTGCAAGTACTTTTCGAGCGGATTAAGTTCAATAAGGAGCGATGGGAGCCATATAAAGGAGAAAATGGAAAGTGAAATATAAAAATTAGGTCCCTTTTCTTATTTATCTTCTATAGAAAAAGGTTAAGCGCTTTAAATCTGTTGTTATAGGCGTAGCTACCCACCTAGGGAAATTGTATTCATTCGTAGATGCAAAATTCCACATAACAGTGGGCTATCCTTCCAAGTGGAAATAGTTAAACAGAATCCAACAATCTTGGTTGGAAGTTAGGTAGGGGCGTGCTCCAGCCTCAAGTATTAAGAAGGGTGGTGTTTGATCAATCAACGAGTAAGTATTATATACAAGTCCAATTTATTCTATGTAAGGAATTATGTTTATAAGTTATTTAATTCATCATTTCATGATTCCAACTTTTATCAGAGATTTGTTGGATGGATTTTAGGATCTCTGTGTGATTTAATTTTAACAACAGGTGGTTTTTGAGGTCCTTGATGGTTTATTTTTATTGTGAGATATGAGTGCCTTCTTTTGAGGTTATTTCTTTGCATATGAAACGAAAAACATTGAGTAAATTTGGAAAATATTCTAACGAAAATGAATAATTTTTTGAGAAATAAAGTTCCATAGTTATTAGAATGCCATGAAACTCTCAAATTTAAAGTGATTCAAGTTTATTGAGATGGAAAATGATGACTTAAAGATTAATTATACAGAAAATAATAGAAAAAAACACATATATTACATAAATAAAGCTCAATAATTATTACAGTAAAATGACACTAAAGTTTAAGGGATACTCTCAAGTTTAATGAGATGAAAAATGATGAATAGATTAATTATAATAGAAAAAAACACATATATTACATAAATAAAGCTCAATAATTATTACAGTAAAATGACACTGAAGTTTAAAGAGAGAGTAGTTTAAAGAGATACTCTCAAGTTTAATGAGATGAAAAATGATGAATAGATTAATTATAATAAAATACTTTCCAGTTTAGTTTATTGAGATGGAAAATGATGAATAAATTAAATTAGAAGAAAAATAAAAAAAATGAACATGTTGAATAAGTCTATTCGCTACGCTGGTTAGATAAGAATGAAATGAATAAGTTTAAGAAGTCTATCTATTAATTATTAATTATAGGAAAAGTGTTTAAAATAAGCGAGATCAATGAAAAAATCAGTTATTACGGAAAACAATTCTATAAAATAAATAAAATTGAAATTTTTAAAAAAATTTAAAATAAATAGAATGAATTCATACAAGATAAAACATTAAAATAAATAAAATAATAAGAATCATTCTAATAAATAAGGAAAAAAATTAAAGAAAATGATTTTATATCATTATAAAAATGTTCATCTTTAATAATTTCAGAAAAAAGTTGAAGAAACAATGATAGCGGAAAAGCATTTTAAAAATCAATTATATAAAAAAAAATAATTAATTATGATAAAGAAATAACTTCAAATAAACTTCAAAAGAATTTTAAAATAAGGAAAAGTATTCCTAATAAAAATATAATAAGTTGAAAGTAATATATTTTTAATAAATTTGGGAGGCCTTAATTTCATCCAACCTTTCACGTGTGTGACGTTGGCTTAGGCGGACGGACGCAAGACAATCAAGGATTTCCCCTTGGCGAAAGTGAATGTCGTTGATGTAGGCAACCAACTTGGTGTGATCCTTGTATTTTTTCTCTCGCAACGCATCTAATCTATCAGCGAAAATTTACAACTGGTCATTGATTGTGACCAGTGAGGGCGGCTGCGAACTTTGGAAATTCTTATTTCCAATTCTATAGAAAAGTAAATGCTGTGCAAGGCAAATAGCTTTCGCTTTCTCTCTCCAGGCTGCTATCTTAATTCTGGTGCTGTCACTCAGAGGGCTAAAATTATTTGCCTTGCATGTCAGGGAGCATTTACTTTTCTATGGGGTTGGAAATAGGAGTTACCGCGAACTTTAGGCTTCAGTGAGAACCCACTAACATTGCCTTATACTAATAAAAATATGTTTTCTTTCAATTGATTGAAGAGATGACTTGTACTAACATTGCCTTTTCCAATGCCATGGGTTACTATCAAAGGTTTAGCAAAGATTCCCATCTCACGGCTGCTCATCTACTCGTGGAAATATGTTTTATTTTAATTGATTGAATAGTTGACTTGTATTGTCTTTTCCAACACCATGGGTTACTATCAAAGGTTCAACAAAGATTCCTTTCTTCCGCCTCACAAAAAAAATGATAATATCAATGAGATTCCTTTCTTCCGCCGACAAAAAAGAAATTGATAATAGCAATGTTGTTTTAATGACAACCATAAGATTTGACGATTTACTTGGACCCTATTCGCGGGATGTTTTTTATGTTAAAATCAGCGGGTCATTGTTATAGCAACCGCTGCAAGTAGCTGGTAGACCACAACTCATGGATTCTATTATTATTTTTTTCCAAGAAAAAAGATCATATAAGGAGAAATCGAAATCAAAATATACATAGATATGCGCCTGTACCAGCCATTGGAGGTAAATTCCAGACTCTCTTTCTCGATATATATAAAAGAATAAATTAGAAATGGTGGGAAACTTTTCTATTAAGCGAATAAAAAGTTGCATTCTTACTGCTAGATGAGAATAGCTCAGCTAGGGTTACAAAAAGTTTTTTCACAAGTTCTAAATAGCCTTATAGTTCACACGCTCATACATGATTCACTTAAAAAAAAGCCAGAAAACAGGAATATTTTCTGAAGCAGAGCTTGATCTATACTAAAAAAGTTCTAGATTATCATCTATCAGCACAATATAATAACTAACACAAAACTAAATATATATAAGTAATAGTAAACCATATGTGTGGCCTTTACATCCTTCTCGTTTGTAATGTTGTTGTCAGGATATGTGAGCACAATTCAATATCTAACAAAGCTAAAAATAAAAGTAATATTAACCCATATGTGTAACCTTTAGTGTCAGCAAAATTAATAATCATTTACTAATCTTATATATAAACAAATTACACTATAGAAATGAAATCCTCGTAGGCATCACCTAGGAGAGGAAACATATTTGTTTCCTTTTCTCCTGCGTTTGAACTTTGATCAACCCACAAAAGTGTTCTACGTGATACAAGAGTGATAAGAGTGATATGAGGAAAATTTGTTTTGAGGCATTACTGGCTAGAGGAAGATCTTATAGTCTATGAGGCGTTTTGATGCTTTTGTAGATTGAGCAATAGTTTGCATTGATATGTTGAATCCAATGTTGGCACATTTTTCTTTAATTGGTGTGACATAGTGGGAGATAACACAAAAGATTTGTTTTTTTTACAGGTTATTTACGTGTTTTTATTGATGCTTGAAAGATCAAGAATTAGATGAATTTAGATTAATATAAAAGTATTAATTAAAAAATACTTAATGCACAAATTTATATTGAGTATGGATAAAGAATTATAAGGGAAAGAAAATAAACTATTAAAGTGCCTAGTGAATAGTGAATTGAGAAATTGACTATTGATTGCACATTCTACATTATGGTCAATGGTTACAAAATATCTATTTTAAATAGAGATCTAACATGATGGGAAGGGCAACTATGCTTGTGGGGTTTGGAGTCACATACAATGTCAAGGAAGATTTGTCAGAGGCATTTCATTTTGATGCAAACTCTCAGTCTGAGAGATAAGCTTCTTGAAAATCTCAACAACTCAAATCGTCAACTACCCCATGTCCCTCCAATAGAATGGATTCACTAGAATTCTCCTCGATCACAATGGGCTTTTCAAGGTGGCATTTTTGAATGACAATAGATTCAACAACATCCTGGATTATTTTTTCAGAAATATTTAAACATAAATCTATGCATATTCATATAAGTTTATAGGGCTTATGGAATGCATTGCTTTGACCCACTTGGCAACAATAAGAATTGCATTCTGTTGGCACACAAGTGACTTTGGACTATTAATTGCTTTGAAGTCAAATAACATTTCCCCTCTAAGTATTATCTTGATGTCAAAGTGGATATGGTGTTCAAAGATTCTGCAATGACTAGGCATGTTTCCTGTCATGCTTTTTTGTACAAATATTTGTATGTTTTCTGTCATGCTTTTTTGTACAAATATTTGTAGGAGATTCCGATTGTAGTAGATGTGTAGTCTCACTCTTATTTTCAAATTATGGTATCTTTAAACACATTTTTCTTCCCATCTTCACTATGATCAAGAACAAAACATTAACAAAAGGAAATGGAAAGATTTTCTTTTGAATGGCAACAATTTCTTCAAAATATGAAAGTGACTTGACACAGTAGGACCACCAACTATTTAGTAAATATGTAGTCATTTTGTCACTATTTTTTCTTAATATTATTATTGTCAAGTTAAACATTTTCTTCTTTATATATATGTTTTTTAAGCCTTTCTTAATTTAGACATTGGTGCTGCTAGAAATTTTTCAATGGACTTTAATGGGAGCTATGTCCACAACTCTATTTTAATTTTATTCATTATCTTCCTCTTACTTTATCATAGGTATATATATCTGCATTGAATATGTGTCTCTATTCTTTTTATATATCATTGTCAATTTATTAGTGGCTTTCAGTTCTAACACCTACAAGTGTGTAGTGTCTTCCTTCGAAAACCCTTTATGGTTATCTCTTCCCTTAATGATTGTCTCTTCCCCTGTCCGCCCTTCTTCATAAATGTAAAAGAGAATCCAATTTAAAATATTTCCTACCTTTTATATTATAAATAATGTAGAATATAAAATATTTCTTACATCTTCAAAGGAACCAAAGTATGGAGATCTAGGAATCGACCTTACCTCATGAGATGGAGCCCGAGTTTGCAGTTTGAACAATTATGTTTCATGTTAAGGAGGTTAGCGGGTTGAACAATTGGGTTTCATGTTACCAATGTTATGGTGAGGATTGAGAGATATTGACTCTAAATCTCAATTTCTATCAATGTTTATTATTAGGAATTTCAATTATTAACACGTGGATCATCATTACTGGTTTACTAGAAATTTCAATTATTGACACGTGGACCACCATTACTTGTTTATGGTTATATCATTGTCGTTCCCCACTACTTATTTATGGTTATATCGTTGTCCACCCCCACATCGATGGCTTTGTGCCCAAAGCATGGCTTCTGCGTTCCTTTTCACCTTTATGTGAAATTGCTAGTATTATAGTAATTATTATTATAGTAGTAATAAAATAATTACTATAATATTATTAATTATTATAGTAATATACTATAGTGATAAATACTATAATTAATAATATAGTAATAGTTATATGTTATTATTATTATGGTTTAATTTTATATAATATTAATGATAATAATAGTATTAACATTAATTCTTATTATTATTGATAATTGATATATGTGTTTGATGTGAACTTATCGGCCTTTATCAAACACATTTATTAATGTACTTTCTAAGTAGAAATTGTCCATTTAAGAAAATCAATATTTCTTCACAACGGTTTTAAATCTTTTATTGGTAAAACATGTGGTAAAATACATCTATCAAACACATTTATTAATGTGGTTGTGTTAATATGTAGCTCTTAGTAAAAAATGCCCATTTTAAAAAATCAATATTTCTTCACAATGGTTATAAATTTTTCATTGGTAAAATATGTGGTAAATTACATCTCAGTCTACCTTCATTATCTCAATATTTCAATTATTATTTTAATTGTGTATTACCAACTTAACACAAACACACTAAACAATCTAAATCTAATACAATAATTATTATTTCAAATCAAAATACAACTTTCCAATTTAACAATCTTATTGACGCCTCTTACACCTTTTAAAACAATTACAACTATTTATTTACTTATCAAATTGTATTCTTCGGATTCTTCCTATAAAAGTGTTACGCTTAAAAAATCAACAAGTATTCAAATAAACTAACTTCAACCTTTCTATTTGTTTATTTATCAAATTATTTATATTCTTTCTGAAAGTATCACACTTAAAAAATCAACCAGAAGTATTCAAATGAACTAATGTCAACGTTTTTACTTTCATGCCATTCAAATTAACTACAGTCAATGTTTATCCATTCATGGTCGTCGTCAATGAAATCATCGACGTCGTCATAATGCACGTCGATGCTGAGTATGCGCAGGCTGCTTCAAATGAACTAATGTCAACGTTTCTACTTTCATGCCATTCAAATTAACTAAAGTCAATGTTTATCCATTCATAGTCGTTGTCAATGAAATCATCGACGTTGTCATAATGCACGTCGATGCTGAGTATGCGCAGGCTGCTTTAAATTATCCCTCCGGGACCGGGGAGAACACAGGTTATGGAGTCCCGTGGACGTCAACAAGTCATTGTTTACTAAGACTCTTTAATGGAGATCTCAATTGTATGAACATAGAAGATCATAACTGTGAGTTAAATTAGAAAATTTTGTTTGGAATTCTGTTGAAAATTTAAACTCCGTTTTCGAGTTTAATCTATAAAACTTTCCAAAATCATTCAATTTCAGAAAGCAAAATAAATTTGACCCGAAGAAAACCTTCCTTAGAATTAAACCATCAAAGTGGTATCACACATCCTTAGAAAATGACCAACAAATCCTTACAGCATGAATTGGCACCATGCATTTTGATTATCAAGAAATTAAAAATATTAATTGAAACATAACGGTAGAAAATATATTATTTATTATAATTTAAAGAAATATAAACGTGATGTTAGTTTTGGCTTTGAAACTGGAAAGACCTAGCCTGTTTGTTATTTGGTTTACCGAATGGAGGATAAACCATTGTAAACACCTGAAGTTTATTAGTAATTATGTGTCAGCGAGTTACTAGATACTTCTAAATAATCCAAAATAAATATATATAATTTTCATATTTTCATTTTAAAATATCTTAATCTACAATATACTTATTAATATAAAGAATAATATCAAGGATATACAGCGAGTTACTAGATATTTCTAAATAATCCAAAATAAATAAATGTAATTGTCATATTTTCATTTTAAAATATCTTAATCTACAATATATTTATTAATATAAAGAATAATATTGAGGATAGGAGTTGTCTATTGAGGTGGAGGAATTGCCCAGAGGGTGAAAAGTGGCTAGAGTGCAAAAAGATTTCAAAAAAATTTCAGCCAATGTTTGAATCGTGTTTTTTTAGTGGAAATGGATTCAGCACCATCAAAAACTTCTAAAACACCTAAATTTTGAAGTTTAACAATTATAACTTAGATTTACAAAAATCCTTACCGAAATTTTTCTAAATATAACCAAAATTTCCATAACTTTGCAAACAATTCCTCCAGTTAATTAAACTACTGCTCAAAAATATGCTCAAAGATATACTAACCTATGGTCAATATGAATAATATGAACCAATACACTTCACCAAATCAAACGGTTTTAAATAACACTGCCTGTCATAATTACTTCTAATCTAAAAATAAATTATTGATAATAAGATATGAGAGCAAGACGGTGTCTCGAACCTTATTTTCGATCATTTCTGCTCTTCAGCATTAATTTATATCCATAGAAACTACTAAAACTAAAATTCAGCCAAGACTATTTGGCGTAAGCTTATATGGATTAAAACAGTTAAATTGCCAACACAACTACATAAATAAATGGGATTGATAAACACCAATAAAATAGGTTAAACACATTTATTACTATAATTTATATATTAATGATATTAATTAAAAAAATAATTAATTAATAATATATAATTTATTAATTAATTATAATTATAAATGATTTATTTGTATAATAATATTATTAATTAATATAAAATTTAATAATAATAATATTAAAATAATTAATAAAAAATATATTTTTTTAATTATTGCTTTTTGTATTTCAAATTAATTAAATAAAAATTAAATATGATTATAGATTATTAAGAAATAATATTAAACCCAATGAATTACCGTTGAATTTCATATTGAAACAGTGTTTGAGACCATGTCATATTTGATCATAGTTGGCTATGATTGCCCATTATTGACTATGATTGATATAATAAACCCCAGAAAATAATAAACCCAATAGATTGAAAATTATAAACCCTATAGATTAATAAACCCAATGGATTAACACTAAAACATAGAGAGAATAATAAAACGAAGGGATTAATACTAAAACTCCAAGGGATTATTAACCCAAGGGAATAAGACTAAACCCAAAGGATTAATATTATAAATCCAACGTATATAAACCCTAAGATGAAAATTATAAACACGAAAATAAACATGGTTGAGCATGGGACATATATAAACCCTAAGATGAAACTTATAAGCACTAAAATAAACATGGTTGAGCATGGCTGATTTTCATACGTAGACAATATTTGTCACAATGTGACATTTCACCATGGTTGACAAAGATGGACCATAGTTGACCATGTTTGACTTTATAAAACATGGTTGACCATGATTGACCATAGTTCACCATCATCCTTGATCATGATCAAAGAGACTAATAAATGTTGATCATGGCTAGTTATGGTTAATCATGGTTGACCATTGTTGACCATGGCTCATTGTGGTTGACCATGGTTGACTGTAGTTGACCATAGATACATTGACCATAATGGATCAATTTCAAGAGTGATTAGCCATCATCGATAATAGTTCACTTAAAGAAATGACCATGGTTGATGATGGTTTATAAATAGCGAAATAAACATGTTTGACCATGGCTAAATTTTATATTGAAACAATCTTTGTCATAATGCTATTTCGGACCATAGTTGATTTTTTTCTCAAGATAAATTTTGTCACAATGCCATGTTAAATCATAGTTGACCATACTTAACCGTAATTAATTTTCATATCAAAACAATCTTCCCATCATAATTACAATGATAATAAAATATGATACCAAACTACTAAAACTACAATTCAGCAGAGACTATTCGACGTAAGCTTATATCGATAAAAACAATTAAACTACAATTCAACAGAGGCAGGTTCAATAACACGAGGACACCAGTGGCAGCATTCATGTTTTATAGCATAGCTCTGGTATCAACTTCGATTCTGCAGCCGGACTCTGGTGCAGCTCATGCATTTCTTCAGATTCCACAGCAGGACTCTGGTGCAACTCATGCAATTCTTCAACAAAACACTTCAAGCTAGCATAAGAATAACCATCTTTTTCTACTGCTATCTTCGCAAGCTTCCTCAACTCTTGAGCTCTCGCTCTCATGTTTTCTCCTTCTTCCTCGGCTAGAAGTAGGGTAACTGCTCTTCGCACTTCCTCTTCATCGGGCACACAGCTAATGTCCAGACATATTACATGCCGATCCTGAGGCGTTCTGCCTGGAGCTTAGAGTTAAATGGCTGGTCTGCAAACATGGGTCAGGTAATCATTGCGACTCCCAGGCTTACGCTCTCCAAAGTGGAGTTCCACCCGCAGTGACTCAGGAAAGCGCCGATGGAAGGATGGGAGAGAATGAGGAGCTAAGGTGCCCACCCCCATATTACCATTCCTCTCTCGCGAGTCCTCTCCTCAAATCCCTCGGGCAGGCCCACTTCGGTACTTTTAGGCTTAGGCTCCTAATGTGGGTTTCTGATTGCCCAGATGAAATCCTGCCCGCTTGCCTCTAACCCCACAGCCACCCCGTGGATTTGCTTCTCGTTGAGAAAAAACATGCTCCCAAAACGAACACCGTGGATTGGGGACTTCGAGAATCCAGCCACCTCAAGCACTCCTCCTCGGCAATGTCCGTCGACTTACCTTTAACGCCTTGGAGATTTGCGACGGGCGGACACCATCGCAGAAAATGCGACGTTACACCGAATGCAATGTGACAAAACAGAACACTTGCGCATGGAGGTATGGACACTTATGCGACCGAGTGTGGAGGTTTATACGCGTTGGAGAGTGGCTTGCATGATGGCAAGGTCGACTCATTACGAAGGCATTTGGGATGGCGTTATGGCGGTTTTGGGGGTCGGCCAAGGGTCTACCACCCACGCACATAACCCACGCTTGGAGCCTATAAACAAGTGAGCGTGTGAGCTCATTTCATCATTGAAGAATCATCGCTCAACTTCGCAGAGTAGGTAGGAACTGCGCACAAGGGAGGAAGTGCGCACTTACCTTGGAAACTTGTACGACGGGGTTGTAACTTGGAAAAACCGAAGGTTGTGCAGAGGTGGTTCTGAGGTACGGTTTTAGTGCAGATTTGGCAGAGGGTTATAGGTGACTCATGTGAGCACCGTTCTTTGTACGAAGGAAGCATAAAACTGTTGTAAAGGCAGATTGCCTATATTGTAAATTTGGCTAGGTGTTGGCTTGGAGTTCGCCAAGCACACTTGTATTGTAAAAACTGATATTCTTAATAAATTGTTGGGCAGACTCACATTACGGGGAGTTGCCCCTCCCCTTTATACTTGTTGCAATTGTTGATGTTCTTGTTATTTAATTGCGATGGATAATGAATGAGTATGGGCTTCATTAAGTATAAAGGATGATTATATGTTTACTTGGTTGTGAAACACAAGCTAAGTAATGCGAAGGTGAATTTAGGTGTAGTCCATGTGCATGAGTATTGTTAAAAAGAAAGTGTTCGGTGGTGCCGCACCTCGCCAGCACAGTTGAAAGACCACCATAGGCTTGGGGGCGTGTCAGTTGGTATCAAAGCTCGGTTTGAGCTGGTTGAGCAGGTTGTTCGTGACAGTGGAGTCAAGTACTTACAGGTGAAGGAAGCTAGTTTCACACAAGTGGAACAAGGGCCAATTCATGGTTGCAGGGTGCTTGGTGAAGCTGGTAAAGGTTGGAACCGGGTGTCATAGAGTAGAGCAGGCAGTACTACGTGCTGGTCATACGATTTGGGCACTTGTCAGGTGGGCAAGTGGGACTGTGTGTGGACAGGTATACATGGTTTGGGCGTCTGAATGAAGTACGAACCGGGGAAGATGAAGGACAAGGCATGGCAGATTTGGAAGAATGTGAAGGCAAGCTCTTGCTTAGCTTATACAGGTTAAAGCGATTGAAGAAGGAGAATCCCCGGATTCAAGAAAAGCTTGCAGTCTTAGAGAAGAACGTTGAAGATGAGCTTCTTCAACTTGGTTGGACAATGGAGCAAGTTCAAGTTGCAGATTGTGCTACCAAGGAAGAGGAAGTCTTGATGACCGATAATGTTGCAAACATGTCCGTGACCGAGGATGAACTTGAGTTTGATCAAGTTGGACCAGGATCGTGCAGTTTGCAGACATGTATGGATGAGGTTACTCTCATGGAGGAACCTCATGATGATGTAAGTACTATTGATACATGTGTTTCATTTGAGAATTTGGTAGATGGACCATGTGCAGGGAAGGGCAAAGTCAGTTTGCCGATGCTAGGGAACATCTTACCATGGATGTTTATGATGAGACCTTGTATGGAGAAGCAAGGATTGTTAATTTTTGCAGGACTTGTTGGGGTTGTTTGTGGCCTTATGGTAGAAGGTACAAAGGCCCGTGATAAGGGTGGAACTTGATGATCGTTGTGGAGAAGTGAGTTGTGCTTTAGCCACATGGCTAAGTGCCCGGAATGACTCATGGACAGTTTGAAGGGCACACACTTGAGTTGCTTGGGTGGACTTCTCATAGCCGAGACCAAGAGCAAGTCTTGGTGGAACCTTTAGTGGAGGAGCTATGATGGAGAGACTCATATGAGGATGACATGGTTGGGTGACCGAGTTCACTAGACCGAAGATTGCAGACTTGGATGAGGATGACCAATTGTTGTGATGAGTCTACTTGGTTGGACTACATG
>APFE031227758.1:34795-57123 GCA_000404065.3 Pinus taeda
ACATGGAGCATGGCAGTCTTATGCAGGGACATATTGTGGGTGCACTTGTAGAGATGTCACTATGGGCATCCAATGAGGTGTACCAAGGCATGGATGTTGTGCAGATAGATGTGCTAGTGTGACATGGAGACTTAAGCTTATGAGCCTATGGGGAGGTTGTACACTCTTGTGCAACAAAGCCATGGACTTGGATGGAGTTGTGAGCAGTCTATGGGGCATTCTTACTACATCGAGAGTTGAGGAATCTTGCAAAGACCTTTGGGCTGAGACTTGTATGCTTGCTAGAGTGTTAGTTGGGGATGACTTATGGAGCTCATGATGACATGAGATTGTTGTGACTTTTGGGGATTTCATATATGGTGGACTTAGAAGATCTGATGCATTGAGGAGCTGAGGTCAGAGACTTTGATGCAGGATGGGGTGCATACTTTCAAGGTACATGTATGGGCATGGCTTGAAAGAGTGACTTGATGTGGATGATCGATATGAGACACTTTGAGGTGATAGAGTTACAATGATGATGGTGCCTTGGTGGCTACACTTGGGTATGGGTTGAGCCGAGACTCAACTACTTTTCACACATGGGAGCTGATTGATCTTCGATCGTGGGCAGCACATGGATACATGAGACAAGTGTATACTTGTTTCTATGGAGACTTGAGGGATGACACATTGCAGATGTGATGGAGGTAGCTTCATGGACATGGGTGGCAAATCGAGAGTTGGAGTTTGATGAGATGGTCTCTTCATATGGAGGAGGCACACATATGGATGATGTTGGGATTGATGTGGCTGATTTCATATAGCACATTGATACCAAACATCAAGGACATGTTGCAGATGAGATGAGGACTACTTCATGGACCTGAGCATGGTTTACTTATGAGGGTGGATTCTTGATCGAGTTCAGGATGTGGCACGATGTTTTGAGAAACAACTGATGGTGGCATGAGGATGTGCATTCTCATGGTTTGAGCGTGATGGTTGGACTGATCACCCGACTAGTTCAGACATGGGGACATGTAGTGTACAGAGATATGTTGGCGTTGTGTTGGAGTATCATGACAACAGTTCACATGGGAACGACACATGATGGGGTCGACACTATATGTTGCAACAGGCATGTAGCTTGAGATGGAGGGACCAGCCTTCCACGATGGAGCAACATGTGGAGATTGTGACATGGTGGTTGATTGTCATGGATTGAGAGGACTTCCGATTGTTGAGATGAGATGTTGGCACATGATTGAGATGTGTTAACACTTGATGACATATCATGGGTAGTTTGCAGATGATGGAGATGATGCACATGATGGAGTGGACACGTTGTTGCAGTGGACATGTAGCTTGATGTTGAAAGGATTAGCCTTTCATGGGGAGAGCAGCATGGAGAGATTGTGGCAAGTGGCCGGTGGTCATGGACATCTATGACATACTTTGGTATGGACTATCTTGGTGACAGTTGGTCACTTAGATGAGACATGGTGGAGATGGAGTCCTACATATGTTGCGGGGATGTTTGCCGTATGTGAGGGGAGTTGACATCACGGTTTGATGCTTGGAGTTGGGATGTTGTCGATGACGACAACGACTTCAGGTGGAGGAGGATGTAACGCCTTGGAGATTTGCGATGGGCGTGGCGCCAGGCGCCCGGGTGCGCGCACTCGCCGGGCAAGCGTGCATGGCGGCACGACGACGGAGTGCGGGCACCATCGCAGAAAATGTGACGTTACACCGAATGCAATGCGACAAAACAGAACACTTGCGCGCGGAGGTATGGACACTTATGTGACTGAGTGTGGAGGTTTATACGCGTTGGAGAGTGGCTTGCATGATGGCAAGGCCGACTCATTACGAAGGCGTTTGGGATGGCGTTATGGCGGTTTTGGGGGTCGGCCAAGGGGCTACCACCCACGCACATAACCCACGCTTGGAGCCTATAAACAAGTGAGCATGTGAGCTCATTTCATCATCGAAGAATCATCGCTCAACTTCACAGAGTAGGTAGGAACTGCGCACAAGGGAGGAAGTGCGCACTTACCTTGGAAACTTGTACGACAGGGTTGTAACTTGGAAAAACCGAAGATTGTGCGGAGGTGGTTCTGAGGTATGGTTTTATTGCATATTTGGCAGAGAGTTATAGGTGACTCATGTGAGCACCGTTCTTTGTACGAATGAAGCATAAAAATGTTGTAAAGGCAGATTGCCTATATTGTAAATTTGGCTAAGTGTTGGCTTGGAGTTCACCAAGCACACTTGTATTGTAAAAGCTGATATTCTTAATAAATTGTTGGGCAGAACTCACATGACGGGGAGTTGCCCCTCCCCTTTATACTTGTTGCAATTGTTAATGTTCTTGTTATTTAATTGCGATGGATAATGAATGAGTATGGGCTTCATTAAGTATAAAAGATAATGATATGTTTACTTGGTTGCGAAACACAAGCTAAGTAATGCAAAGGTGAATTTAGGCGTAGTCCATGTGCATGAGTATTGTTAAAAAAAAGTGTTCGGTGGTGCTGCACCTCGCCGGCACAGTTGAAAGACCACCGTAGGCTTGGAGCGTGACATTACCCGGGCTATTCATACTTTCGCGACCAATCCCGCTGTCATCGAAAACGGCAGGAGGGAGAATGGGACCGATGCTCCATACGGGTTTCCCCGTTAGGTTTCTGATGTGATCGATCCCTAAGGAATCGATCTCGTAAAACGTATTAAAAATAATGCGCCGGCCCTCCATGCTCCGGTTAATCTCCTCCTTAATGAAGTTCTGCATGGGATCCGAATCTGGATCACGCATCATCACCGACAGATGAGCTTTGCGCGGCTTGAGGTCAAAGCTCAGGTGTGGGACCTCAAAAAACTCATCGTCTCCCTCCACGTTCTTCTGCGGCGTTAAGTAATCACAGAGTGCATGATAGATATAGCAAATGCTCCTGACGTATGGAAAACTACGGTGGGGATTCCGAACTTGGCGCCAGAGCTGTGCACCCATCCGGTAAACATGTCACTGATAATGCATACCAGAGGAGGAAAGGAATCTGCAACCTCATCAGTATTCTCCTCAATATTATTCGTCTACTCATTGAGCCATTGTTCGAACGGCCCGACCAGCTTATACGACGAAACAAAGAGTATTCTGGCGACATGAACGGGAACGTTATTTGAGTTATCGATTCCCGGGGGCACCCCGTCGATAGGAGGCAAGAGCAGAGACACCAGCCGGAGATCCAAATTTGAACCCTGGACCTGAGGCTGGAGCCGTTTGGCGCTTCCCGGTGTTGTTATATACGAAACCGAGAGGTCATGCGAGGCAAGCAGCTTGGCCAATTCCATGAATGGAATGAGATGGTCCTGAGCCAATGATGGAACCACCGCGACATGCGCTTTCCCTTTTCCCATTAGAAAACTGCGATAATAACAGCGAAACACAATGAACCGATGCTGCAAAGCGACCTGATCAATGAAATCCCCTATTGGCTCTTTGGATCTAAGTTACAACAATCACACACATAAGAATAAACTTTAAAACCAGAGTTGTGCACTAAATCCAAATAAAAAAAAAGCAACCCAACAGAATATGCTGTGTAGCTCTCTCTGCTCCGCAGAAGCAGAGTTACTCTTTTGCACGGAAGCGGTCTTCTTATGATTGCTACATTTTACTCCATCAACATTATACTGTGTCCGATACTAAACAGAGCAGAGCTTTAAATTCAAAGATTGGTAATAAATGAGGCTTTAATAAATGAGATTGTAAGGAATCACTAACCCACATAAATGATAACTTCAATAAATGAGACTCAGAGGAATCACAATCACCAATAAATAATCGTAATAAGGTTGAAAGGGAGATGCCTTTGTTTTATGTTACGACTATTTCCTCAGAAAAGGTATTGCATTTGATTTTTGTTTCTACTCTTTCCAATAATTTGATTTGTTCCGCACCATGAAATTCGCTTTAATATCGTATGTTGAGAACTTAAATCTAGAGCCATTGCATTTGATTTTTGTTTCGACTCTTTCCAATAATTTGGTTTGTTCTGCAGCATGAAATTCACTTTCATATCGTATATTGACAACTTGAATCTAGACCCATTCAAATTTTCTACGGAAACGTGGGCATATTTGCTTAGTAAATAATTATGGAGTTGTTTTTAGTGTGAATTTTTGGAAGTTTTTATTGTAGGTTTTTCTGGCTTAATTTCTCTAAAATCTCGTATGAATTTATTAAAATCACAAGCTTGACGACTAATCTTGTGCAATCTAAGTGCCCTAAAAGTTTTTTAGGATGCTCAATCCATATATACAACCAAAAAATTAGTTTAAATAACACATTTCACTGTAAATTTTTGCACAAAATTCCAAATCCAAAAAATCTCACTAAATACAACTCCAATAATTAAAAGGCATTTGCTAATAGTTGAAATGTAACATAAAATACAAATATGTATTTCATGAATAGAATGTATTTCAGTTTTAGATGATATGTCAATTATATCTTGTCTTTTTGGAATAAAAACTCTGAACACAAAATTTGATCTACTAGACTTTGACACGAATTGCTGACAGCATATCAGATGCACTGAAGCCATGCTCTTCTAATAGATTGAACATATTAATGTGAACATATGACCATGTTTACAAATATTTTACAAATCATTTAAAAAATAAATAAATATAAAAACTACAATAAAATTATGAATGTAAAATAACAACAAACCATGCATAAAGATGGCAAAGCCTATTTCCAAATCTATAGATCCATTAATACATTCTAAGGGTATGAGAGACAATACCCTGATAGTGGGTTTTGGTCGTTCGATATGGGGACTCCCATCTCCCTGGTTTCTCGGCAATAAATAATGTGATTCTTTCAGACGACTGCTACATGACCATACAATACTTCGTGGACATAGCACACATGATAGTACGTAATCCAGTCGGTCGACATTAATACTCATATACCGATTTGATTTGAACTCAAATTTGAATTTCGAAGCGCGCTATTTCCAAAGAGAAGCGAGGAAGCCAGTCTCGTGTCATATACCCATTTGATTTGAATTCAAATTTGAACTTCGAAGCATGCTATTTCCAAAGAGAAACAAGGAGGCCAGTCCCGTGTCAGAGTAGATCATTGGCTGCCTTGAGTTAGCCTTAAGGAGTTACAGAAGAATATTGAAGACGGTTAGATCTCCTTGCTGTCCAAAAGAAGGTCTTGTTGGAAGAAACTGTAAGTAATTCCAACTACCCAGAACCAATTTTCAACAGTGATTTTAATGCAGTTTTTAGACATGTTGACAAAGGGGCAAGCTTCTTCAGGAAGCCACCGCCTGAATTGATATCCAGAAGTTTCTCCAACCTGTATAAATAACCATTCAATCGATGAATGAAAGCATGTTGTGATTTGTTTGAATGTGCTTTCTATTGTGTGTTTATGTGTCTTTGTGATCTCTGATATGGTATCAGAGCGGGTGTGAGGTCGAGAGCTATGTGAGGCTCGGTGGTGTGTATAAGGAGGTGAGATATTGCTGTGCATTGCAGAAGAGCAGTAAGCTGTGTGCTATGAGCTGGGAGAATGGCGTACTGGTGGTAAGCATGCTAAAGAAGCTTGAGCAGTGTATGCTTCTCCTGTTTATCCGCTAAATGTTTCATTTTTAGTAAGGCCTTATGTGGATTCTTTTGAGGGATTTCTTGTTCCTGTTTTTTTGCCATCGACTACTATGCAAGTATTTAAGCGAGGAAATAAATAATGTAATGTACGAGTGCCTGCAACCAGACTTGTTTTGAATGCAGGGGTTCGGAAGTGGTAATTTTCAAGGGAAGATGCTAGAAGCTTCTTGTGTTTGTTGGACTCTCCCGAAGTTCGTGAGGTGTACTTAATGTACGAGTGCCAGCCACAACTAGAGGTGGAAAGTTGTGCGCATAAGGAGGCCGAGAAGCCTAAGAATGCTTCTATGCTAAACTCTCTGCTAAAGTTGTACGATAATCTGCTGATGAAGCTACCATGTGATACTATTTACCGTGTAAGTCCAAAACTGATAAAGTTGTAGTTTCAGCAGTATTACTTGTATGCAGGGAATGGTACCAAGTTTCTCCTTTCCATTGTCTTTGCAAGATTACATGAATTAATTCAATTCTTGCAACTTTTATATTGCTCAAAATAAATACGCTGGATAAACTGAGAGAGCTGTGATTTGCCACAATTTTTTGTAAGATTTGTGCTGATTAATGTGATTCAAGAAGTACTCAATTGTTCTTAAAACAAAAAAAAAGGAAGAGAGTTGTTATTATTCAGTAAAGAAATAATGAAGTTGTGAAAAAAAAAAAAAAATTGCATTTTGGTGATTGGAGAAAGTTTCTCATGGCAAATTTGTTGCTTGATAATTATATTAATGAATCCACCAAACTTGATGGAGAAAATTATGTGAACTGGAAATTCAAGTTAATGATTATTTTAGAAGGAAATAATTTGTGGCCCATAGTGAGTGGGGATGAGCCCAAACCTACTGTTGCAGGTTCTATTCCAGATTGGGAGAGAAGGGAGACAAAAGCAAAGGTGTTGTTGCGTATGTCTATAAAGGAAAACATTATTCCTCACATCAGAGATTGCAAGACATCAAAATAAACATGGGATACGTTGAAGGGTTTGTATGAAAAAACAACTACAAACCAGATCTTGTTTTTGAAGACTAAGATTTTATCTCTAAAAATGAAAGCAAATGAAAATATAAGCAATTTCATATCTCGTGTCAAAGATTTAAGTGATAAGTTAGGAGATAATTGTGAAAAGGTGTCTAGTATTGACTTAGTCACCATCATATTAAATGGCTTAGTGCAAGATTATCAAATTTTTGTTTCAAGTCTTGCAGCTAGAGAGAAACCCCCTACATTTGATGAAGTGACAGGAATTCTTCTACAAGAGGAGGAGAGGATAAAGAGCTTTAATTTGGGCTCTAGCAGTTCATATTTAGCATTGGTGTCTAAGGGAAAATATCCATACAAAGGCAAGCCATGGGACAAGAACAAAGTAGGCAAGTTTCAAGCAAAACAAAAAGGTATGACACAACCTAAATTTCCAATCCATAAGAGAAATGATGAGTGTTATTATTGTGGCAAACCTGGGCATCATTCTAAAGATTGTTATAAAAGGAAATATAATGAGTCTAGGCAAAGAAATAGAAGCCATAATGGAAACTTTGTGGACAAGGATACCTCAATCAATGATGGCTTTAAAAATCTTAAATTGTTTGTTTATGATGCTGCATTGTCTGTGGAAAATGATGATAAGAATGCTTGGTTCATTGATTCTGGTGTGTCACTCCATATGTCTTGTAATAAGGAGTGGTTTGATGGATTTCATGAAAACATTGATGGAACATATGTTTGTCTAGGAGATAACGGATCACTTAAAGTTCAAGTTTATGGAGTAATAGGTGTGAATTTGCCTAATGGACAAGAGAAACAGATCCATAATGTGATGTATGTCCCTGATATCAAAAAGAATTTAATTTTTGTTTCTACTATTACTGACCAAGATTTGAAGGTGGAATTTGTTAAATCATAGTGTGTAGTGAAAGACATTCAAGATCAGTACAAATTTATTGCCACAGGAACCGGAGTTGGAGGCTTGTATAAGCTGGATGTGACCAGGAAAAGTCATCAAGCGTTGGCATCTACAACAATATCAACAATAAATTTATGGCATCAAAGGTATGGACATCTAAATCACAAAGATTTAATGCTACTTCAAAAGAACACTATGGTTGAAGGGCTTCCTGTCTTGAAGAATGATCATGTTGAATGTGAAGCATGTGTACTTGGCAAGCAACATAGGGAGGAATTTCCTATACATCAAGGAAAAAGGCAAAGGGAAATACTTGAATTAATTCATACTGATGTATGTGGACCTATGCAAACTAGATCTATTGGTGGAGCATGGTATTTTCTTATTTTTGTGGATGATAGATCTAGATATACATGGGTTTATTTCATAAGAAAGAAGAGTGATGTTTTTGAGTACTTCGAATAATTTAAGAGTATGGTAGAGAAAAAAAATGGTAATTACATCAAAATTTTGAGATCTGATCAAGGGGGAGAATTCAAATCAAGAGAATTTAATCAATATTGTAAAAGCAATGGGATTCAGCAACAATTTAGTGCCACATACACCTCAACAAAATGGAGTTGCTGAGAGGAAAAACAGAACACTAGTTGAATGTGCACGTAGTATGCTTCAAGGTAAAAATATCTCTAATGTTTTTTGGGCTGAAGCCATTAATATTGCTATTTATTTGAAAAATAGGAGTCCAACCAAAAGTTTAGAGCTTAAAACACCTTTTGAAGCATTTTATGGGTACAAACCAAAAGTGAGTCATTTAAGAGTTTTTGGTTGCAAGGCATTTTCACATATTCGTAAAGATGAAAGAAGAAAACTTGATGCAAAGTCAATTAAGTGCATATTTATTGGTTATTGTGATAATCAGAGTGCATACAAGTTGTTTGATCCCAATACTCATAGACTGCTTGCAAGTAGGGATGTGGTGTTTCATGAGAATGCAAATGAAGGTGATAAAATAAATAATACTAGTGTATGGCATGATATTGATGATTATGTCAAATTAGATCCAAGTGTTGCACAAGAACATGAACAAGCACAACAACAGGTACAAGTTCAAGAACAAGTAGCATCAAGTAGTCATGACACTCCAAAGTGAGGAGAGGAGACTCTGCAAAGCCAAAAGAAAGATGAAAGTAGTAAAACTCCAAGAAGGTCATCACGTCAAAGTCAGGTACCTGTAAGGTATAAAGATTATGCATTAATGTCTCTTGTTGTGAATGTTGTAGAACCTTCAAGCTATGAAGAAGCTAAAGAATATGAAGAATGGAGAGATGCAATGAATGAAGAATATAACTCTATAATGAAGAATGACACATGGGAATTAACAAAATTGCCTAAAAACAAAGTTCCCATAGGATGCAAATGGCTATATAAATCTAAATTTAATGTTGATGGAAGTATTGATAAACACAAAGCTAGATTGGTTGCAAAAGGATATTCACAAAAGGAGGGAATTGATTATGAAGATACTTTTGCACCTGTAGCTAAGTTGAACACAATTACAATCATGATTGCATTAGCTACAAAAAAAAACTGGAAAATGCATCAGTTAGATGTCAAATCTACATTTTTGAATGGTGGGTTAGAAGAAGAAGTTTATTTAGTTCAGCCTGAAGGGTTTGTAAAACAGGGACAAGAGCATCTGGTTTGTAGGTTAAAGAAAGATTTATATGGTTTGAAACAAGCACGAAGATCATGGTATGTGAAAATTGATTCTTTCTTTTATGAGAAGCAAAAATGATCATAACTTGTACATATAGGAAGATGAAGGCAAGAATGTTGCTTTAATATTTGTATATGTTGATGATATTATCATAACAGGAAATGCATGCAAGTTAATTAAAGAAATTAAAAATCAGTTGTCACATGTATTTGAAATGAAGGATCTTGGTGAATTGCATTATTCTTTAGGTCTTGAAGTTTGGAGGGAATCTGGTAAGACACTAATCACACAAAGCAAATATACAAGGGAAATCCTTAAAAGATTCAATATGATTGAATGCAAGGCAACATCTACTCCTTTAGAACAGAATGTCAAATTGTGCAGTGATGATGGAACTAAAGAGGTGAATGGAACTATGTATTGTCAACTGGTGGGAAGTATAAACTATCTCACCATTACCAGGCTAGATATAGCATATTCTGTCAGCATACTTAGTCAGTTCATGGCTAAGCCTTATGAAGGCCACTGGAAAGCAGCAAAGAAAGTCCCTCGATATCTGAAAGGAACAGTTAATTTTGGTATTATGTATACTGATGAATTTGATGTTGAATTGGTAGGTTATTCTGATTCTGACTAGGCAGGAAATCTAGATGATAGAAAATCTACTAATGGATACGTGTTCAATTTTGGTTCAGGACCAATATCATGGAGCAGTAAGAAACAACCATCTGTTTCATTGTCATCCACTGAAGCTGAATATAAATCATTATGCAGTGCTACCTGTGAAGCAATACATCTTAGGAGGATACTTGAAGATGTTGGAAAAACACAACATGCACCTACAGTAATCAGATGTGACAATCAAAACACCATCAAATTGGAAAACAATCCTATATATCATGCAAGGAGAAAACACATTGAGACACAACGCCATTTTGTAAGAGAAAAATTGCAATCAAAAGAAATTGACTTATCATATTGTAATACAAATGAAAATGTGGATGACACATTCACCAAGCCTATTGGAAAGGCTAAATTTGAAATGTGTAGAAGTAAGTTGTGCATTGTAGAAAATCCAAATTATGTTGTAAAGCCTCGCTGAGACTTAGACCAGCAGGCATGACAATTAAGAGTATAGTATCTTGTTTATTATATAGTTGGAATTAAGGGGGAGTGTTGGAAGAAACTGGAAGTAATTCCAACTACCCAGAACCAATTTTCAACAGTGAATTTAATGCAATTTCTAGACATGTTGACTAAGGGGCAAGCTTCTTCAAGAAGTCACGTCCTAAATTGATATCCAGAAGTTTCTCCAACGTGTATAAATACCCATTCAATTGATGAATGAAAGCATGCTGTGAGTTGTTTGCATGTGTTTTCTGTTATGTGTTTATGTGTCTCTGTGATCTCTGATAGGTCTTAGCCGTGGGGCTTGGTCCACTATGGAGGATATGATTCTCTTTGAATACATTCGAATTCATGGCAGCGATGTATGGAAAAATATCCCTAAAAAAGTAGGTGAGTTTTAGTAAAATTCTAATTGCAAACAAAATGTGCATTGAGAGACCAAAAGGGCAGGTAGGTTTTGTTTTGCAGGTCTTAAGTGATGTGGAAAGAGCTACAGGTTATGGTGGCTGAACTATCTTCACCCCGACATTAAACGTGGTAACGTTTCTCCCGACGAGGAGGAGCTCATTATTCGGTTGCATCATCTTCTTGGCAATCGGTATGTAGAAAATCAGTGCACATGACACTTTCGGTTTTCTTAGGTTTTGAAATATTTTCGAAATCTTCCGTTGAGTTAATCTCAACTATACAATGTATTTACAGGTGGTCTTTGATAGCAGGGCAACTACCTAGTCGAACAGAGAATGAAATAGAGTTGTGCATCAAGGCGGCCAGAATGATAAGTAGGTGGAAAAGAGGGATGGACGGTTTGAATGGAGGATAAACAATTATCCCATTCATCAACACTGCTTTGCCCAATCATTGTTGTGGCCACTACATTTATGGCCAAAGGAACACCTCTACACTCTTCTGCAATATTCCTGGTACGCTTTTGTATATCCATAGAAACTTGGACGCCTTTGAAAGCCAGTCTACGAAACAGCATCCAGGCTTCATCTTTAGAGAGGGTTTCAACCTCATCTATAATCCCTGAACAGACAGATGAATCTTCCTCTTATATATTGCATAAAAGGATTTTGATGAAACAAATTGCAGGGAAGTCAACAATTTTGACAAGTAGGATTGCAAGCCATGATACATCTTATCAAAAGATGCGCTCCATTCTCTTATTTCTTGGGAGTGTGTTATGGGATCGAGATCGAATAGGTCGTTTGCCTCTATAAGAAAAGTATGTAGCAACTGAAAGCATGTCCTTATGATGTGCAGGAGCTCGTGCTTTTGATGTTGGAAGAGAGTGGCAATATCGGGTTCATCACGGAATATGGTGGTCATATCTTGTAGAAGGCTCTCCATATGCCTCAGCTCAGCTTGCGGAACCTGAGGATTATCCTGCTCCTTGTTCATAACATCCTTCAACAGATCGCTGACTAGGGCGACCAAACAACTATTTATGACAGTGCCTGATAAAACAACGTGCTGATAAAAATCAGTTTGAAAGGCTCGATAGATGTGATTAAAAAGGGCTTTCCATTCCATTATCTCCTTGGAGAGTGTCCTGGGATTGCACATGACACTGTCAAGACAGCTTTGGCATGATCTCTCCCTGCGATCGAGTAGGCCATTTGCCTCTGTTAGTGAATTTTGCAGCAATTGTAACCAAGTATTCATGAACTCCAAGGGTTATTTTTCTTCATATCTGAAGAAGAAGGCAATATCGTGTACAAGGTCCTCCATACGACTCAAGTTAGTTTGCAAAATTTGACGGGTATCCTCCTCCTTAATAACTTCCTTCATCAACACCATGACTGGGTTGAATATGGCATTGATTGTGGTGACGGTTGCCATGGCTTTCTTGTTATTGTGGGAGAACAGCGCATACGATCAAAAGGATCGGAGAATGTGGGTGGTATCTATGTGTCTTGCCACAGGGGAAGGAGTGAGATGGATTACTGAGTTGTGATGCAGAGAGTAACGGAGGTGAATTGGACGTACAGAAGGTAAAGAGTAGTCAACCAAAAGTAGTGTAAGGGGTGCTATGATAAAATGAAAGTTTATGTTGTTATGATAAAATGAAAATTCACGAGAATCCTTGTAACGAGACGATGATATGGAACACGAGAGTCAAAAAAGGAAGGAAAAAGGACAAAGTAGTGTTATATCCGTGTTCATAGTGTAGGTGATAATCATTTCACTTTTAATCAATAAATCAAGGAGCCTTAATCACACTAATCCTAGATTAAAGAAAGAAGAAAAAAATAATTGTGCTACGTTGGACATACAGAAGGTAAAGAGTAGTCACCCAACCGACATATAAGAGCGTAGAGGCGCTAATCCTAGATTAAAGAAAGGAGGAAAAAAAGAATTGTGCTACTTTGACTAGGCATATTGGACATAGAATCAGAAAAGTTAAAGGTTAATTTAGTTGTGTAAGCAATGAATACCATGCCATGAAAGGAACCATTAATATTAAAGTGGCACTTGTAGCAGTTGGGCCCAAAGAGAAATGTAAAGTGATACCGTCATTATTGTAACCTGGGGAATGTCATTTGCGTTGGTCTGAAGAAAAGTAAAAGCAATCAAATAATGCAGTTCAATTATTATAATTTGGGCTACATGCCCAACCAAGAGAATCTCGCGATCACAAAAGCACACAAAAGAAGAAACGAATAACAATATTTAATATAACATGAAAAATGCTAAAAGGACAAAAGAAAAAGAATAATTAGTGGAAGTGTAAGAATATGGAAGACATGCAAAATAATAAAATATATAAGAATGCGACAAATATTTGCAAATGGTGAGAAATAAGAATTAAGAAAATAAATAAAAAATAAAAAATAAGATTTAAGAAATAAATAAAAAATAAAGTATAGGTTAATTTTATATAAAAATAATATGAGTATAATTATATATAAAGAATAATTTTATATATAATTGATTAATGAAAGAAAATTATTTTTGAAAAAAAAGTAATTTAATTATATTTAATAAAGTAGATTGAAATAAAATAATATTTAATAAAATAAAGAAAAGAATAAAAGTATATTTATATCATAATATGAAATAATGTATCTCAGAAAAAAGAATAAGCACATATAAATATTTGGTTGGACAATAATAATTGGATTTAGGATCCTAGTTTCCCTTGGTTGGATGACACCAAGGTTTTTCAAGTAATGGAATTTTACTAGCTTGCTAAAATTTTGGTTTCCATAACCTTAGAGAAACAAAAGGAACATGAACCAAAATCACTAGATAGAATTAAAAGGTTGAAAGTCAAGTTTACCATCTTTTATGGACTATCCTTTAGACTTAGCTTCAAGGTGTATGATGAAGGCCTATATAGAGAAGAGGAGAAGAGGAAACATTGGAACTCATAAAGAGTAGAAACACACTAAGGGGAAAGTGTCTTATCATCTTGGCCCATCTTAACCCTCTTTCTATTTAAACTCTGTACTAGCCTTTTGCTTATAATTTTAGTTTAATTTCATGCTTGTATAAAACTTTACTGTATTTGTTCTATTATTCCATATGCATTCGGTGAAACAATCCATAAACATTACAAATAGATAATAAAGAGCTAATAAATTTATGGATAAAGAGTTAAAACCTAATTTTATTTTTAAGTAAGTACTGAACTACCAAATATGTACCTTTTTTTCTTCAAATTAAAATATAAAATTAAAATAGTAAAAAAAAACAAATTTATTACCATAAAATCTAAAACCATATAACTTTTAATCACCAAACGTTTTTATAAAAATACAAAAAATCACACTACAAACAAAGGCATATTTAAATCTCCAATCTTTGAAACCATAAAATGTGGATTCAAAACCTATTTAATCAATTCTAAACATCTCATTATAAATGAAATGTAAACGTGATGATAATCTTAATGTAAAAATCCTCACTCAAAATGCTCCTAGGGAAAATAGAAAGAAATTACACTTTATAAGAAGAAAACCAGTACCTTAACCTTTAATTTATATATAAATATGTTATATAATTTGGTTTCATATAAAATATAATATTATGTTTTATATTACTTCACAAAAAAAAATTACTTAAACAAAAAAAATCAATTATAAATTTTTAGTTGTATGAAGTTATTATTTTCAAAGTTTATTAAAAATTTGGTAAAATTAGATATTAAACTTATGTTTTTAAAAATTGAAAATTATTTTTTGAATTTTAAAATTTGAAAATCGATAGAAAAGTATTTTATTTGGTTTAAAATCAAATTCAAAAATTTAAAAATTATATAAAAAAATACCTCTAATCAACCAAGTCTATCATAAATTAATATCAAAAGGAAAAACCAAATTTATCCATTTTTCCATAATTAATATTTTGTTATTACTTTTCAGGCTTTTACTAACCATAGAAATTGACTGATTTAAAAAACAAAATAGTAACTTTTCATATTAAACAATTTTCCTTTGTTGATTTTTCTTCATAATTTTTCCCTTCTTATTTTTTATTATTAAATGGAATTGGTAAAACCATTTTCCTCAATAATCTTACCTATATTATATAATTTCAAAATTCAATTTTTAATCGTGATGCAATATAAAAAATAAAATTTAACATAAGACTACAATAGATAAGATTTTCTCTTGTCTTCACAATTTTAATCATAACCTTAAAATATAAAATATAAATATTACGTAACTTAAAAATATAAAATTAATTTTTAGGAATATTTTGAGCTCACACTTTCGATTTGTCAATCTTCTTCCCACCATGGGAAGAACTCGATTTGGGATGAGAATTTTTCTCCTTCACTTTCTTTGCCTTACTCACTAAGGCGCAATTTTCTTCATCCTCCCTGGATGAAGAACCACCTTCGGTGCTTCTCCTTATCTCCTCCTACATCAGATCCGACCATAGTCGTTCCCAATCTGGCAGTTTCTCTCTTCCATTTACCAAGTCTTGGTAGCTACGCAAGCTCTTAGGAAGACTGGGGAGAGTAAGACTCACCATGTCATCATCAGTTGTTGTGATTCCTACACTTCCAAGCTCATCCCTGTAGGTGGTGAGCTTGTTCAAATATGTAGAGATTGTATCGCTCTTTTCACACTTGATTTTTTGAAGCTTGTCTTTCAACGCCAGCTTCCTCTGATCATTGCTATTATGATATAGATCCTTTAATGTTTTCCACATTGAAAATGGTGTCTCCTTTCAATGGAGACTCGATACAATGTGGTCTCGAACTCCCTCCAGAAGAATCCTCCTCGCTCTAGCCACACATTTCTTCCATTCCCCCAATTCTTGGGCATTAGCAGCTACTGGCTTGGGGACTTCTTGATGAATGAAGTCCTTCAAACTGTTTTCCTCTAATACTGCTTCCATGTGATCCTTCTAGGCTATATAATTTGAGTTGCCATCATGGGCATACTCAAGTCTCAAACCGTTGAACGCCATTGGTGAAATTTGAGATGTGATAAGAATTTGATTTCTATAATTTGGAACTTCAAACTTCGAACGTCTCCCTTCTTTGTACACTATTCTTTGCTTTTATCGCCTTTGCTCTAATACCATGTAGAAATTTCCACTGTAGATCACCTAATAATGCAATATACTAAAGCAAAATACTTGATCTACTTCTACAAACAAACTTGTGGAAGTTTAATCGATTTTGAGCAAGAAAAAATAGAACACATATAACAGAGAATGAGAAATCAATCACACATGAACACAGAGGAATACTCTGGGGAGAGCCTCAAGTAAAAACCCCGATCTCTGTATTATCATACAAGTGGAAATATCTCAAGATTACACAAAGCTTTCGCTCACAAGCTATGCATCTCTCAGTACAATCCCTCACTGCTACTCATAGACACAACATATGCCTTCCTCTAGTCCTCCAAGCCTCCTTTCCCCTTAGTGTGCTTCTAGTCTTTATGAGTTCCAATGTTTCCTCTTCTCCTCTTCTCTATATAGGTCTTCATCATACACCTTGAAGCTAAGTCTAAAGGATAATCCATAACATATGGTAAACTTGACTTTCAACCTTTTAATTCTATCCAGTGCTTTTGGTTCATGTTCCTTTTGGTTCTCTAAAGCTATGGAAAACAAGATAATTATTATTAAAATTTAAAAAATTGATTAGAAGAATGGACCACTAAGTAGGTTTAGTAATGGCTAGAGGACCACTAAGTAGGTTTAGTAACAACTCGATCAGTTTGTGACTAACATTACAACTTCTATAAATTTTAGATATTCATGTACACTCTTTCCACAAACACAAGCAAATATGAAATTTAAACTTCAAATTTCTCATTACAACATATTTCATTGTCATTGCAAAAGGAAATCAAGATGGACATGATGGACATCCATATGATGATTGGGAATATTTTGAAATATGACTATTAAGAGAAGGGTCAAACAATTGAATTCTCTTGTGATTATCAAATTAGGATATATTCTCAAGATCTAAAATCTACATAAATTATAAGTTCAACGTTGATTATCAAATTCTAATATATTCCCACAATCTAAAATCTACCTAAATTCAGGGTTAGGGTTAAGGCATTGTGGAAGGAGTTATTAAGAAATTTAGTACTATTATCATGATAATTTGGGAATTTATTATTTATTTAGGATCAAATCGTGAAGCGGCGATAGTTGAATCTTCAAGCTATTAGGTCGCAGTTGGTTTACTTCGAAACATGAATTCATTACTTATTCAGTGATGGTTGAAACTTCAATATATAAAGGCATAGCTGGGCCATTATGCAACTTGAGTTTGCTATGAGAATCTGTGAGAATGGCAAGCAAGGGTTTTATTTGGGTCATGACTGGATTAGTTATACTTGGAGTCTTAATACTTATTTCTATAGTGCACACTTTTCGCTATTTTTCTGAGAGAAGGATCCACTCTTTCAACCCCAATTCTGATCTTGTTGGCAACAGAGGTGGTGATTCGGCTGCAGGTGCATATATTCAGTGGGAGGAAGAAAAGAAAGAAACCCTAAGTATTCAACAAGAGGAAGTTTTCCTACTCCAGTTATTGAATAAAATGCACAGACATGCCAGATAGACACCCCGCATCTTGGCTTTAAATCTGCCTTGTGCGTATTCAGAGACTTGTCCTCTCTCCTAGTCACTTGCATTCAAAAGCGAATGAACATGCATCATGGTAGATTAGGAGATTTCTAGATTGATGTCGTGTCTTAATTAATGATTGCAGATATAGGTACATGTATGAGACATGACGCAATGATGAACATGATGAACAAGGAGAGCATGCGAGGAGATTTGTTCGTGAAAGGATGAATGAGAAATGCATGCGAGGAGATTGTTTCGCGAATGGATGAACGATGAATGCATGTGAGGGGGTTGTTTTGCGAACAGACGAATGAGGAATGCATGTATGGATATTTTTTCGCGAACGAACTAACACATGAAGCATGCCAAAGTACAAGCAAAGGAGCGACGTGCACATGCAATATCATGTGAGCACCAAGACCATTGAATACTCCGCACACCTTCCCATGCGAAGGTGAAGCTATGATACACCAAGAGGAGATCCAACACTCAGCAGCACTGTAGCTCAACATGCACACCAATAGTAGCATAAACACACCAAATTTGTCTTGTTGAGTCATGTCATGAGTCATCTCAGCCACATCACTACTATGGGCCACACTATTGTAATCAATGTAATGTAACTTTGAAGTCCAAGAGACCCGCATGTAAATTTGAAGAGTTATGTAAAGTTGAAGATTCATGTAAGTCAAACAGTCATGAGGGAAGTTAGATAGTAACAAGGGCCAGTTTTACCCTTGGTTATAAATACCCCTCATTTGTACATGCAAAAGACTTTTCACTTTAGCTCCTCCCACATAGCCTTGAGAGTCTGTAATCTTTTCTTTGAGGAGCAAATAGTGGCTCCAACGCCCCTCTTACGGGATTAGTGACGTATGGTGTACTGATGTGTCTTGGAACTTTCACTTAATTCAGAAGCTTGATAATAGTTCATGACATTTTCGCACATGTATTGTAACTGTTGTAAGACTAATATTTGAACACTTGTAATGCATGTTGCTTTATCCTGTGTTAAAACAGTTGAACTATTTCGATTGTTCTCATACATATCTTTATGAAAATGTGTTTTATAAGTTGTTAACATTATCTTTCTCATGTGGGCTACCTCACCGGACAATAGACAAAACCTTTCCCATAAACTTGTTATAACGACTGTTACACTCGCGTGGGCTACTCCATTGAGTGTTGTACATGTTATCTCTTCTTGTGCGCTTGTGACTGCCGCATCCATGTGGACTACTCCGTCAGAAGCTGCACATGTCCTGTTGTGTTATGTCTCTTTAACAGAGTTGGGACTCTTCCCTTTCGACTGGTGACTCACTTTCACCCTCTCCCTCTGCGGTGAAAGAACCTTGACACAAGTAACACTAGCACTCATTGTCGGGTCTAAAATGCATATGCAAATTAGAGCTTAATATAATGTCAACCCGGGAAGGTAAACTTAGAAGTGCTCATCTAAAATATATAGATCTAGAAAGATTCCTAATTTGTCCAAGATCTTAAAGTCCCGTTACAAGAACATATTCATTAAGATCTCTTTCAATAACTAATCAAACTTAGATCTAACAATTGTTTGAGATCTATGATTCTCTTACAAGAACATATTCTACAAGATATCTTCCAACATTAGAACATCTAATAAGAAATTAAAAGCTGAAATTAAATAAACCTAGATCTAATAATTGTATGAGATATTATGGTTCTCTTACAAGAACACTTTCAAATAAGATTCTTCTAATATTAGAACATTGAACAAAACTTGAATGCTAAAATCAAACAAAACATAAAATAAATTATACCTAAAATAAGTAAATAAGCATGCAAGTGAGGCCATGGGGGCTCTGCATAACTCCACAAGCACACCACTTCAATGGAGACTCAAATGTAGAAGCAAAATTGAAGTATGATCCTTTATTTCAAAATCTCCATTACAAACCAACTCTAAGATTACAAATGGAACTCTAAGATTACAAATGAAGATTCTCAGATTACAAATGGAGGAGATTGTACTCCTATTTATACAATGGGATGAGTAACAAACTCATAATCATCCACTAATCTCTCTTTAGTTCCATAAATCTCTCAACCATCTAGACACATAACCCCCTTTGTCCTTGATTTTCTCCATGAGATCATTATCTTCTCCATGAGGCTTATCTTATCAAATCCCTTTGTCCTTGATTTTCTCTGTTGACACCTAATCCTCAGCGATTGGGAGAATTTGAATGTGAACAGTCATCAAGAAGATGAACTGAACGATCACATTCATGTATATAATAGATAGCTACCTAATGGAATATATGAATCCGTTTTTCTGGAGTTACTCCTGGCCTGACATGGTATCAGAGCACAGGTCCCAGGTTCCTTTTTTTGTGCCTTGTAACTCCTCTGTCCACTGCCTTCTGCTCTCTGTCCACTGCCTTCTGTTCTCCGTCTAATAATCTGACATCTCTGCCTGAACGCTGGTATGTTGTTTAACGCATGAGATTCCTTGTTGTTTAACGCAAGGCTTGGTTCGACTATTCCTCTGCCTGAACGCTGCAAAGTTGTTGAATGCCTGAAGGAGAACAACAAGCTTACTACAAATTTGTTGAACGCCTGAAGGAGAATGCCTGAAGGAGAACGTTGCCTGAAGGAAACGATGTTTAAAATTATTGAAACGCTGGTTAACGCCGTGCTGCTGCACATGGTATCCGAAAGTTCTCTTCATTTGAAACACTGCTTGACATGGTAACACTATTTTGAAATCACTGTATGCGATATTAAAAACGTTGTCTGAGATGTATTGAGTGGGATATGTCACCATATTTGAAATGCTGTCTGGTATCTAATATATTTAAAACGTTGTCTGGTATGTATTGAGCGGGATATGTCACCATATTTGAAACGCTGTCTGTTTTGAAGCTGCCCGGTATATGCCATACACTCCTTTTGTTTAAAACGCTGGAATTTTGAAGTAGTATACGAGTAGTATACGCTGCTCTTAACATCCTTTTTCGGAGCGAGTGGAACTACGTTTGAACTACGTTTGAGTTGAACTGCGTATTGAACCTTTTTTTAATTGATATATATTTGTAGCATAAGTTAGATGAGGTGATATATGTGCGGTTTTTGGATGATATTTGAAAACGATTCAATAGTGTGAACAGCGTAATGGTATTGAACAGCGTAAGAGAAGGTGCAGAAGAAATCTGAATGATTCACATTCTATATAAATCCAAATGTTGTATTCAATGGGGCATGTGTAAATTTTTCATTTAAATCATTTGAATGGTAATGTAACTCTGTTGCATCGTGAAGTTAAAGCACTAAAATGATATGTAATATATAAATATATTACATTGAAGTGATATGTATATAAAATTTCAATGAAATGCCGATGTTTTTATCAAACATTGGAGGGATTTGAAGAAACATAGTGCATAAAGTATTTTTTCTATCAGCAGAAGTACTTTTTCTATCAGCAGAACTAATTTTTTTTACAGAATGCATTCAATCATCTCTATGGTAGGAATAGTTCACACTGGCAAGGAGAACTATCCTGATTAGTCCCGGATGATAAAACACACCCTCATATTCAATGAGTTGTGGAAAGGAGTGTGTGTCAGAGAAGGAGACAGTGACCCAGAAAAGCCTACACCAGACAAAGAGCTTGCCATCTGGGAAAACAAGAACAACAAAGCATATGCATTAATCGCAACATCTGTAAATAAGGAGGTGAGTCGCCACATTTCATCATATTCAACTGCCTTTGAAGCCTTACAAAAGCTGAAAGACCTCTATGACTCACATTTTGCACTTGAAGTTGTTCAACTTATGATTAAACTCTTCACTCTTGAACTGCAAAATAATGATCCTCTTGCTCTTGCATCTGAAGTAAAGTCTATAATGCATGATATCAAATCCATTAAAGTTGAATTGGATATTCCTCTTATTGCTTTTCTCAAGGCACTTTATCCTACTTACTCCAATTATCTTGAGTCATTGCAAGCAAATGGCAATCTCAAAGATATCACCTTTGACTCTCTTGTGAAAAAGTTTGCCGAAAGAGAGAAAGCTTTTGGAAAGAAAACAACCCCTGAATCTTCTAAAGAGGCTGCGTGCCTTGCTCATAAAGAAAAGAATCTTGCTAAAGATTCTTCCAGAGGAAGAGGTGGTCGAAGAGGAAGAGGAAGATATTTCAGAGGTAGGGGGGTGGACACTCTCAAGGAGAAAAGGCAGATTTTCACTGCATACGCTACAAAAGAAATGGATCACATGATGCCTCTACATGCAAGTTACCATGGGACAAAATTGAGCAGCAAAGAAACCAACAGAAAGGTAACACTAATGATACAGACAAAGGTAAAGCACCTGAATCCGCTCACTATGTTGTGGCACAATGTAATATTGGAGTAAATGAAGATTTATTTAATGCTTCACTTGCTTCTTGGAAAGATTATAGGTTGCTTGATTCAGGAGCAACCTACCACATGACTCATAGAAAATATTTTTTTGAAGAATTTACTGACAATGTTGATGGAGAAGTATACTTTGCAGACCAATCAAAAATCAAGCCATCAGTGCTTGGCACAATCAGGCTTAAATTGCTTGGTCTTCCAGACTTTCTTCTACACCATGTTCTATATCTCCCACAACTGAAGAGAAACTTGTTGTCCTTGGTTCACATCCGCCAGCAAGGTCACTCCATTCATATGTTTGATGCAAGCTTGAGGTGAGAAAAGTATTTGACCACTCACTTGTCATGAGGGGAATAGAAGAAGAAAGGCTTCTCAAGCTGCAAGTAACCTCTGCTCGTGCACAACATTTCTCATACAATTCTCATCATGAAGAAGGTACACTTCCATCAAGTTTATTATGGCA
>APFE031227758.1:60133-89259 GCA_000404065.3 Pinus taeda
GGCTCAGGAAAATTCTTGAAGATTTGCAGGTAAAACAAGTACAATCAACTCCACTCATGATTGACAATACCTCTGCAATAAAGTTGGCCAAGAACCCAAAGTTCCATGATCGAATTAAGCACATCAATACTAAATATCATCTGATTCGGCATCATGTTGAGGCCAAAACAATCCATCTCTGTGATTGTTCCACTAATGAGCAAATTGCAGACATCTTCACCAAAGCGCTTGGAATAGAAAAGCTTGAACGATTCAGAATGATTCTTGGACTCACCAACATCCCTTCAGATTAAGGGGGGGAATGTTGACACCTAATCATCGGGATTGGGTGAATATAATGTAAATAAATAAATAATTAATATGAACAGTCATCGGGAGATGAAGTGAATAGTTTCTCCCTCATGTATATAATGAAGACCTACTTGAAGGAATGAAATATACGAATCAATTTGTGTTGAGGAGTTACTGCCTGGTCTGACAGTTTGTCATCTTTTGAACACCTCACCCATTGGGGATTCTCCTCCTCAGTGAGCCAAATAGGATTGTGATCCTCTTTACAACAAAGAATACTAGCTTGATGATTTGATGTTCTAGCATTGAAATGTCCCACTAAAAGAACTTCTCCCTACTGAGAGTACATATAAATATCTTGCTTTAAAGTTGCATATGGATCCTTGCTGTCTAGCCCCTTATCTTTATAAGTTTTTGAGACTTGAGGGGCAAAATAACATGCTACAATTATTATGTGATTCTCATTCTCTGATATTTTGAACCATAAATATTGTTTGTTTGCATCTTCTTTAATTAACTAAATGTGACAACCTTCTTTTTCTTTCACTAAAACTAGTATTCCCCCATACCCTTTGCCATTTTTTCTACCTTGTTCCAAACTGCTAACTTCAAATAATAGTCAAACATAGGAGTTTTCCAACCATCATAACCATGAGTTTCCGTGAGCCAAATTATGTATCTACCTTCCGCAATAGGCCCTAACCCAAGTTCCTTCCTCCAAGGGTAACCTCGACAATTCCAAAAAACTAAACTTAGGCAGATCTGGGTAGGATTTGATTGCTACGCAATTTGGCACACAAGACTCAAATTTGAGTCTTCACCCCTTTCCATCCATGCTGATCTTGTTGTTTTCCTCCATATCATCGAATTCTTTACTTTTTCTTTACTGCCAGCTTGCTGTCCTGTTTTGCCCGGAGGCCCAAACACTGCAATAACTGTTTTACCATTGTAAAACCATGCCCTTTTCCCTTCATTTCTTACCGCTATTATTTTCTCCACTTCTTCCCTTCTCTCCTCTTGTTGTTTGTTGGTTAAATCTTAATCTATGAAGAAGTGTGAGCCTTTCAAGAGTTTCTTCTTGCCCAAGAGTTGGTGTCTATCTTGCACGCTTGCCATGGTGAATTTTATGGGTCGAGGCCTCTCTTCACATATCTTCCCCACTCTCCTTGGTTGGAAAAATTTTCCTTTCCAATGTAGTTTCTCTTTTAGAAAGTCTTTTGTCAAATTGAGAGTACTTTCATTCTTCCCATAATCTCTTATTCCTTTGATAATAAAATTTGTTTCCCTGTCCTTTTTTTCTTTATGTTCTCTTTCTTGTGCTCTATGAGCACTTGCATCTTCTTCTTCCTTTGTCCTTATGTAACCATTAGTGTCTTCATCTCTAAATTTGATTTTTGTTCCACTGTCTTTCCTATTATTCTTTTTTTCCTTCTCTTTTGGAAGGTCTATTTGCTGAGATACTTGTGTATCTACTTAATTTGCTTTAGCAATTATCACATCTTGTTTACTACTATTGATTCTTTCATGGTTTGCCACTCCGTCTTCATGATTTTCCATTCTTGTTTTCCTGTCTCTAGAGCCTCTTATAACATTGTTATTTGTTCTTTTAAAATTATATTACCTTCCATTAAACACCGATTTGCAATTGTGATCTTCGAAATTTTGCGGTCCCTTTCTCGTTCTTTGGCTTCCAAAATCTCCAGCCTTGTCTTGGCCTTTATCAGTTCTTGCACATAGAGATCCAATGACCAAGTAAGAGGTGTACACGTTCCTTATTTTTGTTGCTCTTATTTATTTTCTTTCTCTGGAACGATTTTCTTCTTCTTTGTTCCCATTTAAAGCGAGCAATCCCATGCCTTAAAATGCCTCAATATTACTTTTTATTTACCCAAATCCACTTTCTTGTTTTCTCTGTTGAAGCAATTTTGAGTTGATCCAACTGATTTGTTTCCACAAAACCCTCCTTCTCTTCAGCTTCTGTGTCCTTCTCTACCATTTTATGCTTGAGAATTGCCCCCTTGTCGAGAACCTTCATAGCCACGCTCTCTCTAGTTTCTGTATTCTGAGCAAATTTAACCTTCACAAAGGTACCTTCACCAATGGTTCTTCTAATCTCATATTTGCCTACCTTGTTTATAACAACCGTCTTCCTCGACCTCATCATACTTCCAATTGACTTTAGTTGTTATCATAATGCCCTTCCCGAGCTTGCAAACTGGTCGTTATCTTTCTCTGTGATTATATCACTCTTCAAGTCTAGTACTGATATACACTAGAGACCTCAACTGCCTTGACTTGCGCTGTGCGGACTCAGATTCTTTGTAACTAGTCGGGATTCAAAAATTGTTTCATGCTTCCTCAAATAATTCGCGGCTACCACTGATTCATGGTAAGTCTCGCTGACTGCGACAAAGCTTCAGGAAGTGGATTGTCATGATTACCCACCAGCATTATCGAGGTGGATGTGGATGCACAATTCAAGGGCGACTCCGTGTAGATAAAATCCAAGGCGTTTTCTTATGAAACCTTAATGACCAGGCATGGCAAATCAAAGCCACTTACCGGGTGGAAAGTTTGGAAGGAGAGAGGAAGATGTACTCATTCAAATTTCAATTCATATGTAATGATCCTTAATAGGAATACAAGTGATAACAAGAAAATAATACATGCAACAAATTACAAATACGAAATATTTAGCAAACACCCATACTAAAGCTGCAAATGGAGAACTTCTGAGCCATTTTATTATATTTATGCAAGTCAAATACAATAGATGATGGAATGGTGCATCTGGGCTTATCTAAAAGGACAAGCAGGACCAAACTTAGGTAGGAAAATGGCTGACTTGAAGGTTTCCTAGCTGCTGCACCAATTTGCACTGTGCTGCCTAGAAACCACTGCTTTGCTAAAGTTTGAATGGCTGGAAGGTGCACTAAAACTGCCTGGAAATTTATATGTTTTTAACCTTGGACTCCTTCACCAAAACCCACAAAAACCCATAAATGGCTTGGCCCAATTTGGACTTCTCAAAATCAACCCCCAAAGGGACTATTCAATCCCCGACAATTCTGCACTGTCTACTACAGAAATACAACTTAAAACCCCACCTCCGGTGCTTAGAAAATTATGAAACTTTATATTTAGGATCCTTATCAAAAACCTAGAAAAACACAGAAAGGATTTTGGTTGGTTTAGACTTCTGATTTTCGACCCCCTTGGAGCCTCACCTCAGCTCTAGCTGCCAATTTCGACTTGATATAAACTACCTATAAATCCACCTGAAAACTTCTCCAAAATGCTGATTCCACCCATAATATCCAATCCATGACTCCCTAGATGATCTCTTGGCCCAACTCAGTTACTCCCAAGTACCACGAAAATCTATTGTGTGGCCTCTACGTTGTCCCCCAGCCCAACAATTTGAATTGTTGGAATGCTCGCTCAGCTGGCTATAAAACCCAACAAGAACGCTAGTATAATGTTGCTACCTGATGTCCCCAACTCTCAAACAGGCAATCAGATCTCTGCTTGCCTCAATCTCCCTCTGCGTGTTTCCTGGATGCCCAGAAATACGCACTCCTTGCTCTACACTAGTTGGTGGTGCTATGTCACTGCCCCGAAACTCTTGAAATTCTTGTAGAACTGCCTCTCTAGGGTGGGAACAGATGGTCCCCTGATGTAGAGGTTGAATCTCCCGCTTGAGATATTCGTGGCTAAACAACCAGTTGACTTAGCTAAACAACAAAGTGAACAATCAAGTGATTTTGTTTGCAAGATGTATGAATGAATCCAAAATGAGCGCTGCTCCCTCCTTATAACTCCTTGGGCCTCCCTTGCCTCATGTGGTCCCCTCCATACACCTATTCGATTTTCCCTCCAATATATTCGAGTGGGCCAATTCAAATTCCCATATGGGTGGCGCCCACATTCCACTAGCAACCAAATTAAGTCGAATTGCCTCCTAAGTCCCTACGTCGAAAATGATGGGTTCTCTTCCTTAGCCAAAATTGTGCAAAATTGTGTAGCAGCACCCTGTTACAAATATGTTTGAGAAGGGACATGACATTCCTCCCCTCCCAAATGTTTCTTTCCCTCAAGCAACCTCAAAGCTGGGGGATCCAATATGTGCTCACCCTCCCAGGTGGCATCCTCATCCGGCAAGTTCTTCCATTGCTCCAAAAATCGCTTGTCCTCAAGCAATGCCTAAATGAACATCCTCTCTATCTGTTGCTCCCCACTATCACTGTAACATGTTCCAGGGTCCCAGATGTGCCACTGAATCGTCCCTGACGTCAACAATGTCCTGATATGAAAAAAACCTTCAATACTAGGATCCCAGGCCATCCTGTCTGACATGAAGCTCCCCTCGATCCTCTCACTATCCTGCCCAGTGGAAGTACCAGAATTCCCTTGCTTCATTAGTGACTCGCTAAAGCCCAATGGAAGATCTATATGATCTCCCCCTGTAGTAGCCGACAAATCCCTAAAGTTTATTGAGTTGTGACGCCCCAGTTCCCTGCTAGTCCCAGAGTGGTGCCACCATGTTGATGCTGCGTTACTCTGACTGTGTCATACTCCCCATCATGCGTAGATAGTATCCTACTCTCTTGGAACTCAATGGTGGAACGCTGAAAGAGGCGAGACACATCCTACCTGGGCATCTCCATGGCACCAAGGCCTATCCATCCAAATCTAGCTATGAACATGTGCAACAATAGAGAATGTCTACCTCCCCATATGATGAAACCCTCAATGAACCCCCATGTGTCATCCCAAGAGTGAACTATATCACTCTCTGCCATGACTCCGCTCATCACGAGTGATCTATTGATCAACTGAATCCCTGCATCCCATAGGCAGACCTGCTATGGCATAGCCCTGACAACTGATGGAATCCCTTTGGCCCAAATCTCTAGTCCCTGTATGCCACCCATATATAGGCTCCATACATCATGAACTAATATGAGGCATGTTAAGCTATCTGGTGTCTGCCACTATGTAGTATAGATGACCACTGGAAACCATGTTTGCCAAATAGCTACCCCCTGAATGCAACCAATAGATGGATATCTGATATGCGGAATCGGCTCAATGTATGTGGATCCATCCTGCTCCTGCCAACCATCGCCACTAGTTCGACTACCCGCCCCTTGGAGAATGTGTCGATACAATGTTTGGAACCCGAATACATACTGGACAACTATCTCAGCCACACACAATATCCTTTGCTCATCCATGGTCCAGACATGCCCTGTGGAAAGAGTGAAACATGTATCCCCCGCGACCAGCTCCCCAGGCATAGAATCAGTGATGAATGATATGCCATCCTTGTCGGTGTTCATCTCATCCCTCGACCCGTGGCTATCAACTCACGCAGCGACTCAATGCCCCTGCTGAGAAGTCTCCCCTCTATCACACCAAGTGTTATCCAAATATCTTGGGTGAGCTCCTCATCCCCTGTTGCTCGTGCCCAGAGTGTCAAAGGACAATAACTAGATCGATTGTTCCTGTAAGTGACATAGAAGAGGGTCAAGAGTGTGAGTCCCCGTGGATACTATCAAGTATCGCTCATCTGTGTCACCATCGATCCTCGGTGAACTACACCCAAAGGTATGCCCAATATCTTTGTCCATGGGTGTCCCTAGAGGCAACACTCTAAGACCTCGTTGTGCAGCACCATATGCCTTTGCATACCACTGATCATCCTAGTACTCCTGGACATGCCACTGTACATTGCGACCAATGCCTGTACATTGCCGGATACCCTCGGTTGCAGCTTTTCCATCCGGTATTGTCCTACTTCCTACCTGTGTCATTGTGCATGTCACTCCTCGCATGTACTCACTGCGATGTGAGGCACTCCCACTCTGCAACGCAGTGCAACACACTACAACACACCACCATGCATCTTCATGCCCACTTGTAGACCACTGCTCAATGCTATATGCTCCCACATATCCCTGGATATGGTGGCCTAGAGCTATGTCTGTACGTGTCAAGTCACACCCGATCAGTATCATCACCTCCACCATCACATCATTATCCCCGCCGATGAATGGATCTTCCCTCCAAATTCCCCTTGAGGGATTCGAGAAGTGACTCTCCCTATGTGTCAGCAGTGATGCCACCAATACTCCGCTCCTCTATGCCCTGCACAAAAGTGAAGAGCCCTCAGCTCCATGCAAGGCACCGTCTAGTGGCCTCCTAATGCCACCTCATTCGAAAACCCCCTGCTAGAGTATGTTGATCACCCAGTGATCCCGTGTACAAATACCATACCAAGAAAACCAAAAGAGTATGTCCATAAATTGGTCAGCCACTGGTGCTGACCGAGACTATCCTAGCGAAAGTGCATGCTCATCTGCTTGGTCAACTACACCATCTCGGTTGTAGTCAACTGACATACATGGGAAATGATAGGTAGTCCCTCCCGGATCCCCATGCCAGTCAGGGCTTCCAGCATCTCGAGTGCCTTGAAACTCCTGCTGAGCTCCACCTGGGTCCACTACCATCTCCATAGTCCACTCCACTGGGTACCAACTCAGAATCTCTCACCACCCAACCCTAAGAGAGGGATCGAATGCACGAACTCTCGCACATAGAACAACCCCACCATGAGGGTGTTGCACCTTGTGCAACTCATGTCGTCTCATCTCGCTATCCTGGTCAATACACATAATCTGACTAGGTAGCTCTGTCTTCCTTTGTCCAATGGGCCATGGTAACCTAATAGTGCTGCTAACCCTATCTATGTATGTCCGAAGAGGGCTTCTCTCACGCTCCAATGTGCACTCTAGCTGCACCAGTAGGGAATCCAACTTCTCCCCAACATGAGTCAATTTGGTTGTGGACTCGGCACAAACTGCTCTCATGCCCTCCAACTCCTCGTTCTGCTACAGAATTGCCTCTCACACTAACGCGACCTTCCTTTTTAATGCTAGAAGGTCAGCTTGAAACTGATGGAACTGTCGTGGGCATTTATCAGCTATAAACTCGTTCACAGCTCTAGATACCTCAGCGACTGTTGGTATCTCATCCAAGGATGGTACCCCCTCAACAAATGGTTCTATATGAGTAGGATCCATCCTCTCCACTAGGGTGTCAACTGGGACTATCAAAGAGGTCTCTAACAAAGGTGACTCCTATGCCACACCAGGTAAATCAATGTGCTCCTCACCATACTGTGGGCTCTCAGCATCATGCTCAACCTCCTCCTTAGGCTCCTGATATCTAAATCCAGGTCTCCGCCAGCAAAAACACCCCCTGGTCTCACCCTCTAATCATCTTTGTCCTGTCTTTTCCTTTTCAGGACATCTGGTGCCATGATCTGGTCGAATTTCTCCACACGATGCAGATGGCTGCACCCCCATGACCTGCTCACCTCTAACGTCTTTGTTGTAAGGGTGAGGATGGGTTTGGTCTTTCACCCTCCTCAATTGGGCCAACCTCTCATCGTTCCAATGAATTCTACCCCATAATTCTTGCATACAAGATTTCCTTTGAGGCATGGGTTTGTCTTTGGTTTCACCCGTCACTGTGCACTCATACCGAAAGCTTCCATGATCTTATGGATAATTTCCCACAGGTAGGCCAAGATCATTCTCTGATACCACTGTAATAATCCTTGATAGGAATACAAGTGATAACAAGCAAATAATAAATGCAACAAATTACAAAAATGAAATATTTAGCAAACACCCATATAAAAGCTACAAATGGAGAACTTCTGAGCTATTTTATTATATTTATGCAAGTCAAATACAATAGATGATGGAATGGTGCACCTGGTCTTGTCTAAAAGGACAAGCAGGACCAAACTCAGGTAGGAAAGTGGCTGAGATGAAGGCTGCCAAGTTGCTGCACCAATCTGCACTGCGTTGCCTAGAAACAACTTCTTTGTTGATGTTTGAATGGCTGGAAGGTGCATTAGAACTACCTAGAAATTTATATGGTTTTAACCCTGGACTCCTTGGACAAAACCCATAAAAACCCAGAAATGGTTTGGCCCGATTTGGACTTCCCAAAATCGACCCCCAAAGGCACTCTTCAATCCCCAACAATTCTACACTGTCTGTTGCAAAGATACGACTTAAAACCCCACCTCCGGTGCTTAGAAAATTATGAAACTTTATATTTGGGATCCTTGTCAAAAACCCATAAAGGATTTTGGCTGGTTTAGACTTCTGATTTTCGACCCCCTTGGAGCCTCATCTTAGCTCTAGCTACCAATTTGGACTTGCTGGAAACTACCTGTAAATCCACCTAAAAACTTCTCCAAAATGCTGAGTTCACCCATGCTATCCAATCCATGACTCCTTGGATGATCTCTTGGCCCAACTCAGTTGCTCCCAAGTACCACGAAAATCTGTTGTGTGGCCTCTATGTTGTCCCCTAGCCCAGTAGTTTGAATTGCTAGAAAACTGGCTCAGCTGGCTATAAAACCCAACAAAAACGCTGGTCTAATGCTGCTACCTGATCTCCCCAACTCCCAGACAAGCAATCAAATCTCTGCTTGCCTCAATCTCCCTTTGTGTGTTTCCTGGCTACCCAGAAATACACACTCCTTGCTCTGCATTGGTTGGTGGTGCTATGTCAGTGCCCCGAAACTCCTGAAATCCTTGTAGAACTACCTCTCTAGGGCGGGTACAAATGGTCCCTCGAAGTAGAGGTTGAATCTCCCGCCTGAGAGATTCGTGGCTAAATAGCCAGTTGACTCAGCTAAACAGAAGAGTGAACAATCAAGTGATTTTGTTTGCAAGATGTATGAATGAATCTCAAAATGAGAGTTGCTCCCTCCTTATAACTCCTTGGGCCTCCCTAGCCTCATGTGGGCCCCTCCATCCACCCATTCGACTTTCCCTCCAAGCTATTTGAATGGGCCAATTCGAATTCCTATGCGGGTGGCCCCCACATTCCACTTGCAACCAAATTAAGTCGAATTGCCTCGTAAGTCCCTAAGTTGAAAATGATGGGTTCTCTTCCTTAGCCAAAATTGTGCAAAATTGTGTAGCGACACCCTATTACAAATGTGTTTGAGAAGGGACATGACATCATACACATTCTTGTCATTACCACTAGCTTTGTAGAGGTAGGTGAGTTAGCGTTGTGATTTTCGAGACACTGTCAAGGTCATATGCACATGATATGAAAAGCGTAGGAGTCAACATTTTACATTAAAATAATATTGAATTAAGCAATAGATTTTTATTTTACATTAATATTAATTAATCTAGTTTTTAATAAATAATAAAAATAACGTGGATGGTACAATAGTAGTTAATGATGTAGTACATTGAAATTAATTCTTGTCATCATTACACAGTAAGAGGTGAAAAACATTTCTACCAATAATATTTGAGATAAATGAATTTAAAAATAATAAATTTTATTTAAAAATAATAAATTTTATTTCAAAATATTAAATTTTGGCTAAACTTTAAATTTTTTTTAGTTAATGAGAAACTAATAAGAAGTCAATGAAAAATGAATATGTTATTATATCTTGCAAAAGGCAGTATAATAAATCAAGCATATAAAACAAATGATAAGATAAATATCATTTATTAAACCATATCACATTAAAATAATACACTAGGCCGGCCTCACACATGTACATGTCTTTGGGTAGAATGATGAGGTTAATTCTCACACCAAGTCACCATCTGAAATGAACGTGAGTCATTGATTAAAATCAACGTCATCCCTGGGATCTTTTTGGGTCCATATTTTTGAATAAAATTCTTTCTCTTCTTTCAATTTGAAACATATATATCTAATTTTTTTGTATCCCGGCGACTCATTTGACACATAAATACTAGTAAACTTCTAGGGGTTTATGACTTGTTTTCCTCTGAGTAAATCACGTCACAACTTGGGGATCTTGACACGTAAATACTAGTAAACCTCTAGAGGTTTATTACTTGTTCTCCTCTCTGTAAAAATAGGTTACAACTTGGGGGATTTGCATCTTGGATCTCTCACTTTTCGCAGATTTCACATTACTTCGATCATCAATTAAACTTCTCGTGAGACAACACATACATTTCATTTATTTAAATATGTGTTATTTTAATTTAAGTTATTTTGAGAAATAGAAAATGTAAAATATTAAAAAATAATTTGCTTTGTGTAAGTATAATCGAGGTTAGTTTACTGCACTTGCTTTGATATATTTTAGAAATTTACCATGGTTTACTTTTTAAGTTAACACTTACCTCATCTAGATTTATATATCTTATGATGATAAATTTTTAAAAATGATTGAGCATAAAACTTCACAATATAAATAATTAAATGAGCTGCTAAAGTTAAAGATGTTTTAATAAAATTTATTTTACTTACACCTATTCAACCTAGGTTCTTTCGGGTCGAATGAGGGGTATTAACTTAGAACCAAGTGAGCCATTGATTAAAATAAAATGAGCCCTTGGATCCCTTCGGGTTTTCAATTGGGAACAATTTTCTCTCTCCCTTATTATAATTTATTTGAACTTCGTTAATATCGAAATTATTTCAAATTACATTCACCTACATGAAGTCAACTACGTAAAATGCATTCTCTGACATTTTAGTATAATTTGAAAGGATTTACCTTGCTTTATTGCTAAGAGATTAAAGTAACAAAGTATGTAAATTACTATTCTAAAATGAAATTAATAATAAATTAGGTAAAGAAAATGTATTAATTATGAATGTATTCCTAAGTTTTTTATGATTTATTAAAAGAATAGTTTATGTTTGTATTATTTAAGGAGTTAATTGTATATTGACTTAGACTAATTAATTTAATGAAGAATTATGTGTAATGGTAGTTTAAGGAGGAGAACATTACAATTATTTCAAATTTAAAGAATGTGTGAAGTCCAAGAGTATGTCAAAATCATCTAACGATCTTCAAAAAATGAAAACCAGTGCAATAAATAATTTTCATTTTCATTTTAATTATGTAGACACTTGCAAAATAATTATTAAACCTTTTGTATATAAAACCATGATTTCTCATTAGAGAGGAGGATGGTTAGCTTTGGAGAAGGAGACTTATGTTGTTATGGTTTCTACACATATGTTGTGTGAATCAATTCAAGGGTTTGGGTTCTACACACATGTTGTGTGAACCAGATTCAAGTGCTGTAACTTTTTATGCAATTTGATAATTAATATTTATTTTCTCTTATTATTTTAGTCTTGTGTTTTATATTCGGCTACATAGAATAATTTAAATAAAATGACACGATTAGATGATAATTGTTCTTATATTATTTAATTTGATTTTCTTTGTAGATATATATACTATGTGGAGTGCGTGTTATGATGTTTCTTGATTGATTGCAAGTTGAATTTGGAATGTCTGACATTGATAAATTTTTGTACCGAAACATTATTATATGCCTGAATTATGTGTTTATCTCATTATGTGCTTATTTATTTAATTTATGTTCTTATCATGGTGTTTGTAAGGGTGTGATGAAACATTATTATATGCCAAAATTATGTGTTTATCTCATTATGTGCTTATTTACGTAATTTATGTTCTTATCATGGTGTTTGTAAGGATTTGATGGCAGACATGATCATCCATTTTTTCTTTATAACTATAACTTGAATAATTTACCTATATTTTTATTCGATATATTTATCTAACTCGTGTAGATGGAAGTGTCACAATACATGATATTGGGATTATTTATTTACACTTATTAGGGTAAATATGATTTATTACCAATGATTACATGTGTTTTTACATCTACCTTTTCTTTATTCATGTATTGCGATTATTTATTTACACTTATTAGGGTAAATATGATTTATTACCAATGATTACATGTGTTTTTACATCTACCTTTTCTTTATTTTCCTTTCATTTCATTATGTTATTTTTCAGTGTTGTTTTATATTTTTTTTAATCATAATTGCATCATTAAGTTTACATTGTGTTCAAGAAATCATATAATTTACATAAGCTCCATTTTATAGCAAAGCTTAACCACTCATCATTCTTTCAAAAATGTTCTCATATCATTAATTTGACCCTATATATATTTACTTATTTGAATATATTTAGAGAATAGAAATAGAGATACCCCATGAGGTGAAGGAAGACCAACCCTTTTAACCTGAAGTGTAAGGATTCATATCCTTAGTGAATGTCCTTTTGAGTTGTTCTTTGCACTAAAATAATTTGGGACCCAAGAGAACAATAAATCTCCTCTTTCATCACCAGACATGCTTTCATTTATTTCATAACCATTGTCTTCCTTGGAGTACAAGCTTCACTTTTTGGCATTTCATATTCTTTTATAATCATTAGATTTGAATTTCACTTTATCATCACTATCATTCATTTTTGCATGCAAAAAATTAGAATCATAGTGTCCAATTCTTCCACATTCAAAACATTTAAATGGAAGCTTACTTTTGAACTTTATGGTTCCTTTCTTTAGCTTTCTAACATATTTGGCTTCTTATTCATTTGATTCATGACCGAAGTCTTCTTAAGTCCCAAGTTTGTTCCCTTCTGTGGCTGCTTTGAATGCAACTTCTCTAGTTCATGTCTTGTCCTTTTAAGTTCTTATCTCATACACCATAAGAGTTCCATGAACGACATCCATGCTTAAATTTTGAATATCAGATAGCTCTTCAAGGGCTGAAACTTTTAGATTGAACCTTGAAGGAAGTGATCTCAATATTTTTTGAACAATACAAACTTTCTTGACTTCTTCACTAAGACCTATGATAGGGTTGACACCATTGTCTGCTCAAAGGAAATATGAAGCAATATTTTCATTTTCTTCCATTTTCAAACTTTAAAACTAACCTTTGTAAGTTTGTAGCTTGGACTCCTTTACTTTGTTATCCCACTCATAATAATTTTTGAGCTTGTTCCATATGCCTTTGGTTGATTTGCAATGCATCACTTTGACAAACTCAATATATGATAAGCCACTTAAGATGGAAGTTTTGGCTATTGCCTTGGATGTATAAATAGCTTTACTAGTTGCATCAGTGGGAGGAGTAGCAGATACTTGGTGATCATTCTCAATAGTTGTTGAAACATCAGTACCCAAGGACATGATGTAGGTTACCATTTTGATCTTCTAGAAGGCATAATTTGTTCCATCAAACTTAGGAGGTTTGCTTGAAGATTTGATAGTGGCCATATTCCCTGTGATCAACCTTCCAATGATTAATTGTTCCTGAAGGAACCTGCTTTGATATTGTTTGTTAGAATAATGATCACACTAGGAGGCAGGGTGAATAAGTGTAACAACCAACTATACCAAAATTAACAATTTAACAATTTGATCATAACTAAAAACATAATAGAGCATTAATAGATTTCATCATCACATCAACTCATGTAAACATCAAATGTATGTGGAAACCCTTGCGGGAGAAAACCACAAATATTTTTATCTACTTCGATCTTTGATTACATCAATTTGTAGTAACCAACCCCCAAGATAGATTTGTAGGCACCAACCCCAAGATAAATTTGTAGACACCAATTTGATGGAGGGACCAACCCTTAAAATAGATTTGCAAGTGGAAACCTATTGTATGCTACAACCTAATTTAGGCATTGACTTTTAGTAGGTTCCAACCTAATTAAGGCACCAACCTTGATAGAGGCACCCAACTCCTTCTCCAAATTGTTGTGGAGTAATGTTCACAATCTTTCAAACTGGATCCACAAGATCAACACAAAACATTTCTTCCAAATATGATCATACAATACAACTTCAACCAGTTCTTCAAACATCAATATTAGGTCATCCTTCATTTCTTGTATCAACACTCAACCTGATCATATGAACCAAAACATTTTAAAAATAATGAAAGAGATGCAACTTCTTGTCCTTCAAAATCTATCCTCGTGACTTTTCTTGTCCCTTATATAGATCACAAGAAAATACAATCCATTTCCCCCTTTAAAAAAAATCAAATTGCCCTCAAATTAACTCATAAAAACATTATAAAAATTAGTTGTTCTATAAATCAGACATTTTTGGTCCACCACCTACAAAATGCACATTTTTGATGTGTGTTCTACAAAATACAGTTATTTTGTCTATCTAAAAGTTCGACATAATGCACTTATGAGGGCTAAAATAGATTTTGGCAACACCACTGAACTCGAACTTGTGACCTCTCCTAAACTGATTAGAGTTAATACTAATTTGGCTATTATGTTAACTATTCACGTCCAACATCAACACTATATTTATCATTCAATTCACTCATGCCACATTGGTAAAGGTAAAAGGATAAGATTTTGGGCTTAACCCTACACCGTATATATCTTAGACTAGATAATGTGGATCTAATATAACACCATATAACATGGATCCAATGCCTTCAGGATTCACCATATATCACACAGTCAATGCCTTCAGGCCTCAACATATAACATAGAGCTAATTCCTTTGGGCCTCACCATATAACACAAAGCCAATGCTTTCAGACCTCACCATATAACATTGATCCAATGTCTTCAGGCCTCTACATATAACAAAGATCCAATGCCTTTGGGACTCACCATATAACACAAGTTTGATGATTTTAGGCCTCACCATATAACACCAATCCAACACCTTTAGGCCTCAACATATAACATAGAGCCAATGCCTTTGGGCTTCACCATATAACACAGAGATAACGCCTTTGGCTTCACTAGACAAAGCCAACACGCCTTCAGGCATTACCATCTGACACAAAGCTAATACACCTATGGGCATGACCATATAACATAGAGCCAATATGCCTTCAGCCACGACCATATACCACAGAGCCAATACACCTTGGGCACAACCATATACTACAGAGCCAATTCGCCTTGGGCATTAAAATATACCATAGAGCTATTATGCCTTCAACACCATATGCCACAAATAAAATACGCCTTTGGGCATGAACACGTACCATAGAGCCAATACACCTTTGGGCACAACCATATACCACAGTGCTAATACGACTTCAGGCATGACCACATACCATAGAGCTAATACGACTTCAGGCATGACCACATACCACAAAGAAAATACGCCTTCGAGTTTACTGTAAAATGAAACAACCTTCAGGCCTCACCAATAGACTGATACACCTTCAAGCTTCTACATGCAATGCAGAGCAAGGCTGATTGATCGATGAACGAACACACTCCTTTTCATTGTAGTGATTGCACACATATATATTTGTGTGGGCGCTCATGGAATGATGTGAATTTGGAACTCATGCCGATGCAATTTTGAATTTTTGCATTGTGTAGAAACTTCCATGTGACCACACTATGTGGCCCGGTCCTAGGGGTCTGTAGTCAAACCTATGTTGATATCAACATGGCATCACTAAAAACATGTGGCACTCTCTGAGTTGCGCCAAGCGTCACCCAAAATTGCCCCTGTTGGCCAACCAAAATCACCAAATTGGAAAATCAACATGCCACATGACACCTCATCATGCTGTCATGTATTCATTGTACTACCACATCATGTATGTCCACATCATCACCTTGAACCAATCTCTTGCTTCCATGTGTCATTGGGTCATCACTTGGATAATCTAGTCCCACCACCAGTGCATCCATGTCATCACCTTGAGCCAATTGGGTCCCTCCACTTGTGCATCTGTCTACACCTGCCACATGTCATGATTTGATTGGTCTAATGTGGCATAGATGGATGGCATGGGGGGCACAACCTCTATTAAAGCATACACAAGTTAGTGCACCATCCACCATTCATAAAATCTAGAACCACCAAATCTATCTTGAGATGCACGATGTTTAACTCATTAACTAGTGTGCAATTCCATGCACCATCTGTCATTGATTGCTCACAAAGACATGGATCCGATCTGAAGATGCACAACACTTAACAAATTTGGTGTTTTTCCCCTTTTCTTCCACTGTCACCTTCAAATTGACGTATCTTCTCATTCCGATGGACTTTGACCAAGTGTTATATACTGTTGGAAAGGTCTCAAAGAGGACTATCCAAATACCATACCGTCTATATCTTCATTTGAACATCATAAATTCAACAAAAACTCAATATTTTTCAATACACTTTGTCATCATTAATGTGATCTTTCAAGGCATCAAACTAACATTATACTCAACAATCTTCTTCCTTTGACATCCCCTTTAACATCAATGACATTGGTTGTCATTAATGAAAACACTTTGTCCAACATAAAGCTATAGATTCTTCCCCTCTCTGCTCTAAGCTTTGGAAAAGGTTTTTTGATGACACCTTTGTCATCTGGCCTCACGGTCGTAACAAATTGGAAATTTTCAAGCAACATCTTAATAGTAGATAAATGCCTTTTGGATTAATCACATCATTAAGATTTGGTCGATGTTTCGAACCAACTAATGTGGTTCATCCTCGGGACAAGGTGGGAAAAAATCATACAATCTTCATGAATAAATAGCAAGGATGGATCATTGCTCAAGGTTAGCTTTTGAAAACTAGCAGTTGGAGATTAGTTAAACATATAAAAATTCTAAACAAATTTAAAAAATCCAAAAAGGCCGGGGGGATAGGAATTATCTAGAATTCTAAATTTAGTTCTAAATTATTTAATATTCTCAAATAAGTTATAAATTATTTAATATTTTGAATTTAGTTATAAATTAGTTGTTAGGATGTTAAGAATAAGTTAAAAGTATTAATAAAATTAGTTATTATATTGTACTAAAATAATAAAAAGTTATATGGGGGGGTTATAAATATTAATAAAAATAGTTGTTTTATAATATCAATTAGTAAAGAGGTAACATATTATAACGAATATGGTTAAGAGAAGTTAAAAGTGGGGAAGGGAACTATTTAATATAATAAATATAGTTATAAATTAGTAGATTACTTTAAAAATTAATAAGGGGTTAAGACTAAGATATAAATAGTTTATATCTTAAGTATTAGGTAGATTACATCAAATTTAGAATTCTAGATAATTCATATCCCCTTTTTAATTTTTTTTAGAATTTTTATATGTCTAACTAATCTCCAATGACTAGTTTTCAACAGCTAACCTTGAGTAATGATGCATCCCTGCTATTTAGATAAAGATTGTATGATTTTTTTCCCACCTTGTCTCGAGGATGAACCACATTAGTTGGTTCGAAACGTCAACCAAATCCTAATGATGTGATTGATCAGAAAGACATTTATCTACTATATGGATCACAAAAGTCTCAGATCTAACAACATATTAATAGTCAATATGATATCATCCAGTTCACTATGGAAGTTAAAGTCAATAGCATAATACCTTTCCTTGATGTCCCCATCTCCAAGAATGTGGATGGTTCTTTGTCCCATGAGGTCTTCCATAAAAAGACTTACATTGAACAATACCTACACACCAATTCCTAACATCATTCTGCCCAGAAATTCAATGCTTTAAATACCCTTACTTCCTAAGCCTTAAGAAATTTGGATCATAATCACATCAACTCAGAAAAGTTGATCTTTTGAAGATATTTGAAGAAAATGGGTACAAGAAACATTAAGGCCTTAGAGCCTTCCAAAAAGCTCTGAAAGGGCCTAGAGCTTAGACGAAATCCAACAATCTTATTGCCAAGGTTCAACTTCCTTTCATTCAAGGAACAACTAACATACTTGCTCGAATCTTAAGGAAGAATAACATGTTTCTTTCCTTTAAACCTCTCAATACCATTCAATCCTCCCTCAAGTTTCTAAAAAACCCCATTAGCCCTTTAAACATGAAAGACATTTACATGATCCTATGTTCTTGTGGGAATACTTATGTGGGTGAGACTAGTCATTCCATTAGGCTTAGAATTCAAGAGCATTTTGCTGATATCAAGCATAATCAAGCTTCCTCTTTATCCCTTGCCAAACAATCTAAAAAAGCTAAACATCACACTTGTATTGAAGATTCTCTTGTCCTGGCTAAAATTGATCACTATCACCACAACAAATTTAGGGAGGCCACTGAAATTAAGAAAAGAGCCAACAACTAAATAGGGATGATGGTTGGAGAACTAACAAAATTTGGGTCCCTTCTCTTACCCCTAAGTTTGTATCTTCCTGATCTCCTTTTTTCTAGTTTATGTTTCTCCTTTTTGTTTTCTCTTTGCTCTTATTGATTTGGTATTACTATGTTGATCTATCCAACATTTTTGTTAGATAGTATTTTTTCATTTATCCCATTATAGCTTGAAAATATATTAGAGCAGTGATTAATTGCCGTAATTATTACTTAGTTATAATTTCATTATTATGTTATTAATATTAGCCCTTATTAATAATAATCCCTTTTGAGAATATCTTTATTTTCTTGTTAGTATTATTAACAATTAGATACTATTATTATTTATATTAGTATTGTTATTATCCTTGATACCTTTAACAATAATTCCCCTATTAATAATTATCCCTTTATTAGATACTTCAACATTAATTAACCCCCCTTACTTTGTTTTAATACCTTTTTTTTACTTCTTGGGCATTAATCAACATGGTGGATAGCTCCAAAGTAGCATAGTCCTTCCCTCTTTTGATAGTTATTGGATCAGTTGTTCATGTCAATCTAGGACTTAAAATTTACATTAAATAATGTTATTAGCATATGACCTAGCCAATTTACTGTACGCGTAAACAAAACTTTTCATGCCCAAAACTTTAATAAACCAAAACTACTAATTAATTTTTTTCAGAAGAAAAAGTTGTATAGTACTTCTATTATATTAAAAAAGGATCCATATATACATATGAGTGAGATTATATCCCTGGCATAGTATCCTAATCAGAAAGTATTTTTAGTTTTACATCATTTTTGTTCATAAGACAAGTTTGAGGTCTGTATAGAGTTCTTATCATCATGGAAAATATTCAACAATTCAAAAATATGGCAATACCTGACCAAAAAACATTTTTTCCAGAAAATGGGAGCATGAAGTATACTAGATTTTGTCCACTTTAAATGCCCGGCATAGAGAAAGGCTGAATGACATATTTGGTAGATTCTATAGAGATACTCAGATGCCACTTACCATATGGAGACTGCATACCCTTTTTTGATAGTTCATCTGCTTTCTCATTTTCTCCCTGCTTAATATGTGTGATAGGGAATTGTGAAGGCTTCCATAGGGACTTAATCCTACCCAGCCATCCAGAAAGGCTGTCATTTTTTATAGTTTGATTTCCCTTCACGTGTTCTATGATTATTTTGGAATCGCCATAGATATTGATAGGGTCGATGTCCATGAATATGTAGAAGATAAGCAGACCATGTAGAGCCATGGCCTCGGCTTTGTTATTTGTTCCATTGCCACCATTCCAAAACATGAAGTATTGTAGCTCCCTTGATATACCGATATAAACTCCACATGCGCATTTGCCTTCTTTTGCTGCTCCATCAAAATGAGCCCGAGGGAAAAATAGCTGATGTGAATCTGAGGCTGTTGTTTGGTGCTTATTCTGTTGAGGAATGTTGGGGAGAATCAAATAATAGAAGGGGATAACCTTGTCAAAAATATGGCCAAATTCTTCCTTGCTGTTTTGAAAAATATTTTTATTTCTCCACTTCCATATGAAACAGTTGACAATTAGGAGAATGGGACACCAAACTGTTTTATGAGAACCCCACCATTCATATGCCTCTATTATGGAGGGGTGAGAAGTTTCAGGAAAACCAAAATAAGATGCCATCCGCTTCCATAAATTCTAAGATAGTGGACGATTTAAGAAAATGTGCATGTTATCTTTTGCATTAGATAGGCAGATTATGCATATGGTTGGTCCGTGCCAGTTTCTTTTATGTAAATTTGCCCATGTAAGATTTTTGTTATGATAAACTAGCCACGAAAACAATATTATTTTTAGAGGACAACCAGTCTTCCATAAGGAGTATGGAAACAATTTTTGAGAGATTTCTCTTCGCTGTTCTATCAAGGAGAGATATATATCTCTCACTAACACATTGGGTTGGCCTCTCTTAACCTGCCAAACAATCCTAAATCTGTCCTCTGTTTGGTAAATTCTAGCGTTTTTCATATTCCAGATAATCTTATCCCATTGGGCAGCCATTGTTCCTCGCAAGCCCAACTCTCTATTCATTTTCCATTGAGGAATAGCACCCTTACATTCTTTTATAAATTGTGCCCAGTAGAAGAGGCCTTTTTGGTGAAGGAGCGTGAGAAGTTGTGGAGGAATCGAGGAATCCATCTCTACCCCCATGATAGCATCAGATCCGATAAGAATGTTATTTCCTGTATGCAGTTTCCAAACTATGTTCCTGAAGAAGAAAGGGAGGATCTTTTGAAAACTTCTCCAGATCGCCGATCCTTGAGAGGGCCACATAAACCTGTTCCTGTACAAATAATATATATCTTCATTCCCCATATATTTCCTTCTAATAGCTTGAATCCATAAACTTTCCCCAAAGACCGCTCTCCAAAATGATTTGCATAATAGTACCAAGCCAAACAGACGAAGATTCATTAAGCTCCAACCCACCATTTTTTTGGGGAGTGTAATTTTTTCCAGTTTTGTGAGATGGAATTTCTTCTTGTCCTTGCACCCTCCCTAGATAAAGGTAGCCATTAGACAGTTTAATTTTTTAATGATAGTTGAGTGAATGTAAAACAGGTGTGCCCAATAAATAGAAATTTGTGCTAGAACCAACTGAGAGAGTATCATTCTGCCAGCTAAAGATAAACACTTAAATTCCCACCCCAATATTCTCTTGTAAAATCTGTTAATGATCCATGACTAGTCAGAAATGTTGTAACCCGTGGGTTTAAGATGGTATCCCAGATATTTGATACCCTCTTTGATGGAAACTGCCTGGATGTTATATAACTGAGATATATATTCCATTTCGTCCATATTGACTTTGCCAAAATGAAAAGAGGATTTCCCTTCGTTGATAAATAACCTTGTTGCCTTTTGAAATGAATTCAATATCTCATGCATAATGAGCCAAGATTGTCTACAAAGCATAGCAAACAGCAGGAAATCATCCACGAAAAGGTTGTGTGTAAAAGAGTTACCTCTGGATATGGAAAGAGGGCCGCTATTTCCCGCAACAACCGCTCTTTTCAGATGGAGACTAAGGGTATCCATGACCAGGATGAATAAGAGGGGTGACAGGGAGCATCTCTGACGCAGACCTCTTTCAGCTAAGAAGAAGGATGTGGGATATCCATTTATGAGAATGGCAAAGTTGACCCCTTCCACACATTCCACGATCCATTTAGTGCACAGGTCGTTTAGCCCAATTTTTATAAGTAAACATCTCAGATAGCTCCAATCTAAATAATCATAGGCTTTTTTTAGATCAATTTTAAGGATGGCAGCTCCAATTTTTTTGGTTTGCATTGAATGTAAAGCTTCTTGAGCGATAGCCACTGCTTCTAAAATGTTTCTGCCACTTAGAAACCCATGCTGTTCTTTAGAGATATGAATTGCTAGGTTGCCACAGATTGTTTCAGCCATGATTTTTGATATGATTTTATAGATGGCATTGCATAAAGATATCGGCCTAAAGTCTGCGAAAGTATGGGAATCCTTTCTTTTTGGAATCAACTATATAAGTGGATGAAATGATATGATGTATCTTCCCTTGAATTATGGTTTCTTCCACCATCCCCAAGATATCGCTTTTCATCATATCAAAGAAGTGAATGAAAATGTCTATGGTCCAGCCATCAGGGCCAGGGCATTTGTCTTTCTTAAATGATTTCATTACAGTAAGAAATTCTTCCTCTGATACAACAACATATATTCTTGCATTATCCTCGTCATCAAACATTTTTGGGAAAGGTTCTATGCCCCATAAAATATCTTCTATACTCCTGTTAGCATTCCAGGAATATGCCTTTTTAAAATATTTGACAGCTTCTTTTGATATATCTTCTTGTGAGTGTAAATAATCCTCCTCTTCATTTTTTATTTTCCATATAGATTTTGAGGCTCTTCTTTTGCTTGCAAAACGGTGAAAGAATTTAGTGTGTTTATCTCCCTCCTTTAGCCAAGTGGCTTTGCTTTTTAGCTGCCATGAAATTTCTTCAATTTTTAATAAACTCTATTTCATTTTTCCAAGCTCCCAAATCCGTGCCCGAGTGCTCCATGGAATGGAGTGTGACGACATACCCTCGGCTAATTCTTTTAGTTCATTATCAATCTTCTTCAATTCCAAACAGTTTTTTGCTTTTTCTGAATCTGCCATTCTTTAACTTTGGATCGAAGCTTCCTCATTTTATTAATCAAGTTCTCTGTCGAGGAAACATCCGTTGAAGGACAGTTAGCCCTCCAAACATCGTGGACCATGCAATTAAATGATTCATCCTCAAGCCAATACCTATTAAATTTAAAAGGGTAGCTTTTTTGAGAATTTTGATCTATCCATTGTAAAGAGATTGGCTGGTGGTCCGAAATAAACACTGGGAGAGTATGGGAGCTCGGAATGCCATGTTTCTCCAGCATATTTTCGTGCAAGATGAATCTATCCAGCCTTTTAACTATGTAGGCTTCCCTGGATCTTCCGTTGTCCCATGTGGGAGACAAATAGTTTGGACAAATGTCTACCAAATTATATTGTAGCATTGCTTCCCTGATTTTTTTCCCAATAGCATTAGTCTTTTTCCCCTTCCCCCAAACTTCGTTTGGTCCCAAAGTGCAATTCAGATCTCTTGTGATGAGGAGCGTTTCAATCTCCAAAATACTAGAGGCAAAAAACAAATTCCAATAGGAAGCTCTGTCTTTGTAGGGAGCATAAACATTAAGTATGTGAAAATAGCCAACATATCCTCTATATTCTGCGACCATCAGGATTCCCCCAAGGCAGTAGAATGTTCTTGCAGAAATCCACCTCGGATCCCATAATACAACTAATCCACCTGAGAGGCCATTCGCGTCCGTTGCCGCCATATACCAGGATGGCATCATACGCTTGAAGAACGAGATAGTATCCTGTCTGTCATGCATGGTTTCCTGAAGTAGAATCAACCTGTATGGAGAAGAGAAAAATAAATCTTTTAGAGCTACGAACTTGGGGTCAGCTCCGAGACCCCTTATGTTAATAGAAAGTATATTCATCATCTGGAATTCTTCTCGGGAAATTCTGCTCTAAGAGGCCCAAATTCAGAACAATTCGAGATGGGTATATCAATGAGGGAAGATTCCTGGTAATTCAGACTGCGAGAGCCACATCTGCCCCTAAATTTTCCACTGCCCTTATTGTTTTAACGGCGAACAGTGATGTTTTTTGCCGAATTAGGACTGATGACAGGAGAAGATGAATTGCAGGGTTTATGGATAGTCAAAGGGAGCAGATGAAGAGTATCCTTCTGAAGGAGGATGTCAATATCACTGCCAATGGAGTTGGAAGGAGAATGGAGAGGAGTGGCCGAGGGGGAAACCATGGACATGGGAGCTTTCCCTTTAGAGGCAGAGCGATTCGGCGAGTAATGTTCATATTTGGTAGGCGACGATGAAGACGAGGGGATAATGAGGATGGAATCCTTCTTAAGGGACGGGCAGAAATGATTGGGAACCGGTGAGGGGGATTCAACAGGATTATCGTGAGGAGGTTTCGGGGGAGGAGGCTGGGGAAAAAAGGCAGAGCCACTTATAGCTTTTAGATTTCCCATGGAATTCGATCTAGTTAAAGGAATGGAGGAGGATTTATAGATCCTGGGTGATAGGAAAGGTCGATGAGTCAGACCCCCCGATATTTTCGGTGAATATTGACCATTCTGATAACAGGACGGAGAGAGGATATGAGCAGAGGGTGACTCATAATTGAAATTGCAATATTCTCCATCATCCTTATTTGGAGACAAAGCCGTGGCTTGGGAGCTATGATTCATCTTGTAAACTTTTTTTTAAGCCTTTCCATGCGGCATCCGAGGGCATCTGTCGTTTAAATGTCCCGTTTTATGACATAGGGAACACCTAAAAGGTACACCCCAGTAGTCTAACCTTTGACTGGCAGATAAATTACCCTAGATCATATCGATGTGGTCGGGAAAACCACCTCTATAGTATTTCTCAATCAGTATCCAGGCAACCCTTTTGTCTTTAGCACCTAGACATTTGGGGTCGACATAAACAAATTTTCCGATAGCATTTCCAATGAAGGAAAGAGATTCCTTCGTCCACAGTTCAATAGGCAGAGCAGGTAATTTGACCCAAATGAAATTGTTCTGAGGGGTGTTTCTAATAGGGTCGAAACCTATATGCCACTTGTGAAGTGCTAAGAAACTTCACCCGTGCACCCACGGGAGACCCCAAATGATATTAAGGTCTTTAACTTTTAAAAAATGGAAATTGTACCAGTCTCACATTAGGCGGACAATGGTGGGAGTATATCCAATGAGAGGGCTCCATCGGGCAGCAAGCCATTTTCTTATCTGGTCATCGTCCATGTCTAGGAAGTGCCATTTCCCAATTAGGGCCCGGGATTGTAAGATAGCGATACGGTCCGCCAGTTTGACTCCATCCAAACATATAGCAGAGGGGGGGGGGTGAAATTTTAACAGGACGGTAATTATGTTTGCGACGGGGAGTAGTGGGAGAGTCTGCATTCAGATCAGAAACGAGGTGGGACAGAAGAAGGTGCTCTGCCAACTTGGAGCACCATTTGGATGTTTTAACAGTACCATGATAATTAGCTTCAGCTTCCATTGTGGATTTTACCAGATCCAACGTGTCGGATTCCACATTGAGGATGTCCATATCAGAGAAGGAAATGGAATGGTGTCATCAACTGGACGAAAGGAAAAGGAAGGACACATGCCAAAACAGGGTGAGTAAATTCCTTCCAGAAAGATAGCCACCTCGGGATATTGATTGAAGTCCGAATTTAAGAAAAATCTATGCAGAAGGTCGAAAGTACAAGAAATTAACCGAGGAGACTCTACTGATAGATCCTAGAGGTCTCCAAGTATTAATAGAAAGTGGAAATGATTTATAAAGAAGGACTAAAAATAGTAAAAAAAAAGGACATGTGCTGCAGTCGAGGAAGTCCTAAAGCCCAGAGGAGAAGGCAGAAAAGGAAATGGCAGCCTACGGAGGATGGAAATTTGAAAAATTTAATTAAAAGCTATCCACGACAAAGCACCGGAAATGGGATGGCGCCAAAACTCCCGGCGACGGAAAAACCAACAGAGTTCAAACAGTAGAAAAATACAGGTTATGTTGAAGCATCCGGGCAGATAATACAACAACAGAAAATTTCAAAAATTCACCACCAATGAACCGTATATCAGAGTAAGGCCTATAAACAAAGAAGTATTTTATGATGTTTTCCAAAGATGACCATAACCTTTCAGAAGAATTGAACCAGTACATGGGAATCGATAGCAGAGCAAAAAATTTCACTTGTAACTATAACTAAGATATAATCTCACTGTGATAGCCCAGTAACATGAAAAACTCCAAATGAAAACATGAGTATATTAAAACGATAATATATTACTTCTTGTATTTCCTGCAACTATTAATTAACTCAGAATTCTGTATTGCTTTATGCTCCTGTAAAATCATTATAACCTAGTTTTATCATATGAAACATCCATTTCATTCATACATATAAGAGGAATTGAAGAACTGACCTTTCTACTGAAGCAAGAGCCGAGGGAGAAGCGCCGCAGTGGAGTTCAGCACACCAGAGTCAGTAAGTGTGATGGATGCATACACCAAAAAGGTTCCGGGACCATGAATAAAAAACTAAAAACTGAACTGAGCTTAGGAGTTCAAAGTAGACATGAAACCAAAGTCCCCATGCAAAAGTACGCATAGACGAAAGAAAATGTACCGAGAATGACAATGGAAGTATTATAGTGGATAGTTGCCACTTGTGGGGTTTACGAGAGGATAAGTGAAGCTTCTTGAGGTATGTCGCTTACAGATGTGAGACCCGGATGACAGCAAACGCTGCCAGGCAGAGTCGTGGAAATAGAATATGTAACGAGACATGCATGCGAGAAGTAAGCCACTTATACCACCTGTAATGTGAATATAGGTCCCCCCTACGTACCTACTGTTGGATACCTATACCAATAGGTTTCATATTTCATGATTGGCAAAATAAGTGCCAAATATGATCCATTCTTTGCTGCCACAAAGGTTCCATATTTACAAGAAAAAGAAGGTGTATATAGGCCTGCATATTCACAAAAGTTTATGGATGACCCAACAGTCTAATCTGGATCATGCCATGTTTTCAATTTATGTTGTAGAATAGAGAAAGAAATCTGTCCAAACTGTTTAATCTTGGCAGATCAGTAGCCAGGTAGAGAAACTAAGGTGCCCAACTGCTTAATCTAGGGCCTTGAAAAGAATAAGGGTAGTATTAGATAGGAAATGAAAGCAAAAAGCCAATGAAAAAGAAAAGGGCACACAAAGGGTTTGCAAGTCCAAGTGCACCCTCCAAGAAGGAATAAAAAATGTTAGGAGAACTAGTTGGGTAGGTAGATGGGGTTGCAGAAGTAATGTTTCTTTCAAAGACCAAAATTGCTAGCAATGCACAAGCAAAACAATATAGTGGAGCATGACTGACTTCCTTTTCCAGTTGTATATTACTCATTGCTAACACCCCTTCAGGAATTGTGTACATGAGAGAAACTGAAAGTTTTATGAGGGTGCTTATGGCCTTTAAAAGCCACATTTCTTGTGCAAAAATCTTTTCATTTTGATCTACTCTTGATTCCAAGTTATTTTCAAAAAAAAAAAAACTTGGATATACTGGTCCTCATCCATATGTTCCCTCCACATTAATAGCTAACTCTACTATTTTAGCTCCCTATACTCCACTATCCCTATTATTATAACACCATGGTGTATAAACCCCACAATGTATAAATATCCCCTCCTTGGCACTATAGTCATAGTTTCTACTCCCTGGGAATTGAATTAACACCTGGTTAAGGTCAAGAACCCATGTGTAACCTTTCTCTCCATCTTAACCCATTTCCCTACCCAACTGCTCCTTTTTGCCCAATGACCCTCAAAGAAACCCTTTTTAAACCCCCTAAAAACCATTAAAAGGCGGAAATATCATGTAACCCACTTTCCCCGCCTTATCCTAAGGTCGGGAAGCCAATATGCGCCTTTTTTATATGAATCTACCAACCCCCGCTTATCCTAAGTTTTGCCCTCCGTATGCCTTTTGTTAAAAAATTGCATGAAAAACCTTGCTTTTGCCTTTCTCCTAATGTTGACGGAAAATGTGATTGTATTGAAATCATCAAAAAACCATTGGAAATCATTTATAAACCGAAGGGTCCCGCCGGGCGTACTCGCCGATAAAAATTATATTTTAAACCCGCCCGTTGACTATTAGCCTCCGTGCAGATTGTTGACCCGATAACCGTCCGATCGCGCCCCTGATAGATCGACAGTTCTCATCGATTTCGGGCGGCCCCGACGTCCGACTGTTAAAAAATGCTGAACTTACCTACCGTGCAGGTTCATCACCTGATGATCGTCAGATCGCGCGCCCGCAGAATCAACGGCTCATATCCATATCGGAAGACCCCCGACGTCCGACAGATACCTTCCGATATCTGTCAGACGCTTACGTCACGCGGGGACAGATGTCGCATCCAAGTTCCATCGGAGCCCCCTCTGACAGATTCCTTGCCGTGCAGGAGGGGGCCCGATATGGTGACACCTGTCCTGCCCACGTCCCCGTCCTGCTGTCACGCACGTCATCACCACGTCTGCCCACCTCGTCCCTCATTCGCCCACCTGGCCGCCACCTCATCGCCCCCGTGGACCGGTCTTTGGCCGCCACGTCACCCGATGACATCCTGCTGACGTCATCCAACCCGGTCCCCCATGCTGACGTCATCCAAAAAAGTGCGTCAATAAAGTAAAAAGCCATATTTTTGCGGTTTTTTTTCGCAATTTTGTCAATTTTCTGGGAAAAGCACCGCTCCCTATCTGCATGCATTCCACGACGACCATTCTACCAGCCAGCCTACGACCATTTGCAAGAGTCCAGAGCGCTAACCCAGCTGCTGCTTCATCCCAAGCCATTGTTCAAACAGGTATTTGACACTTCATCTTCTCTCAAGCTGGTTTTTTCATGATTTCTAGTAAAATCCACCGTAAACAGGCATTAGATTGAAATTCGACCGGTAAACCAACTATATCCTACCTCAGTCGAACCGTTTAAGGTTGAATTGTTGTGGCAGAAACCCCCTTTAACCTCAATTACTGTCAAAACCCTGCCCTGTTCGCGCAATTGTGAACTCACTACATTGCTTCCAAATTGTCAAAGGACGTCTGCCACACTGCATAAAGGCCTTCTCAGAAAGCTCAGCACCGTTATATTTGACTATGCACCAACCCTGTTAGCTTCGGTCCCTCTCAATTCCACTGTTTCACTTAGCAGCAGACCCGGCACTTCAAGAAATACTTGGATCAGACATGGATACCCCTGCAGTCCTTAATGTTACTCCCTTGAATGCTCCTCAGAGAGAGCTAGACTGGCAAGATTTGGCAGACCTAGATTACCAAATCTCAGAAGACTGCCGATCCAGATGTACATTTCATATTCACCTACTAAATGAGCTCAGGGCTAGGCACCGAGATGGAACAGACATCCTAGGCATTTGGGAGTCTTCCCTCCCAATTTTTAAAATGCCCCAAGTCACACAGTTCCCTGACCTCATCTACTTGTGTGCTAGCTGTTATGATCCAATACAGAGGAATGTAATGAATCCCCAAGGCGAAGTTGTATTCTACACCACCCCTCAGGCCATCAGGGATATGGTTCAATTTAAAGCCCAAAGGAAACTGGTTCCTTTATCCCTGCTGGACTTAATCAACCAAGGGACCAAGATACTCACAGAG
>APFE031227759.1:3431-17695 GCA_000404065.3 Pinus taeda
TGTATCTAGCATGGTGTGGTTGAAAACATGTTAAATTTATACTTAGGAAAGAAAAATGATATTCTACCAAAAACATTAATGTGTTTTTTCCTTAAAAATTAACTTTGTTTGAGACATAAAAAAATTGGTTTTATTAGCATTTTTTAAAAAGTTTGAAAATTGACCCTAAAAAAAAAATTCTTATTCCAGTAGCATCACTTTCGTTTTGAAGCTATATTTTGCACGAAAATTTCATAGTAAATTTCGTAGTCACCACCATTTTTAAAACACGTTCAAAATTGGCACCTAAAAAAAAAAACATCGTTCCAGTATACACACTTTTCGTTTTTAGCACTGTTTTTTATTTTTTTTGGGGGTTTTTGGGCCAGAGTTCCCGTTTTGAGTTTATAGTTCCCATTTCAAAGTTTACATTGTTCTTCCCTCAAGGCCATATTCGAGCCTTAGTCCACCAAAATCCATCTTCTCAATCCTAAAGAAAACATCCAACACTGATCTGCAAATTTGAAACTCTTGCAATGACAAATTCAAAATATTTGCTCTATAGTGATTCCAAATCTAATACGATGTAGAAATTAATGTGTAGATTCAAAATTGTTCATGAAATTTTCTAAATCACAAGACTTGAAGCTATTCTACTAATTCGTGGAAGTTAATTCACCATCTAAAACAAGAATTATAGACATGAAAAAGGAAAGATCACACATGCACAAAATTTATCTAGGGGAAAGCAACTGCTCAAAACCCTGAGAACAGAGAATAAATACAATGCTTTCTCAATCCTGAGCACACCCTGCAAGTGTATAGTCTATCCCTCTACCTGACTAATTGAACCTGGCCCATCACTTAGCCAATTTAAAGCCTTCCCAAGCTCTTATTTCCTTACACATTTCCCTTGGGAAATTGCCCCTATTTTTTAGGAACTTCACACCAAGGAATTGCACAATAGCCTTAGGTCAATCTCTGATTATATGCACCACCTGTACACATGGGAATATGCTACAAATGATAGTACATTGCCTTGGAATATCCATCTCAAGTAGGTAACTCGAATTCTCTATATGCAACAATTATTTTGGGTCAATTGATTAGTTAACTGGTTGATCACTCAGTTGTGGATGAAGTTCCACATCCACAACTTGACCTTCACTAATTCTTCTGACAATTAGAACTAGTTAAACTAACAATAACTCAAATTAACTTAAATAGATTGCTACAAATTAGCAATCAATCATGTAGAACTGAACTCAAGCTTCCCCAAATCGAATTTACTGAGTTAACTGAGTGACAAGAGCCATGTCACCTCAGTTATCTACCTCCAAGTATTTTGCTCAAATAGAAATAAAAATTTTAATCTAGTTTGACCAAGGCAAAGTCAAAACTAGATTTTCTTGCTACATTTTCAACAATTTACTCATAAAATACAAGAGGAAAATAGATCTTATTAACATATGAAAAATCCAACCAAGTTAGGGACTTCCACGTACGACCCAACCATAGATTGCACTAAACCAGAATTGTCTTTCAACCAATCACCCCCGTGCCATATTCCAAGCATGAATGTGGGACTCACAACAAAAGAACTAGGGCTTCCTCAGGTTTTACCGCAATCTAGCCAAAACCAATCAAGGGACTCCTAGGTCTCAAACCCTCACATATACAACTAGGCTTTACAAAAATCCTGTCATTACTAGTCAAGGGATTCTTAGGCCCAAACAAAAACATACACTACCAGCTTTACCGTAATCCCGCCAAACCTGATCAAGGGATCACTAGGCCCTAAACAAGCGTGGATGCCTTTGAATTTCTTCACCAATACATTGAGGAGTTTTCCCATCTCCACCCTCAAGCTTTACCGCAATCCCTCCATTACCGATCAAGGGATTCCTAGGCCCTTGGGAATTTTCCTGAGTCTGCCTCACCCAGTTCTAAAACCATCTAACAATCCAAAGCTTAACCAAATGAAAGAACCCCATCACACCATGGCTATTTTAAAATGGAAAGGCAATGCAGAAACCACTGTCACCTAGAAAAGCTCATGCCAATGACAACAAGAGAACCAAATACACACATGCATATACCACGCATGCTGAAACTAGCAAGGTAAATCATACATGCAACTCGATACTCACAAAGAAATCCCGTTGTTGTCACTTTATCCAAATTTTTCTTTCTTGATCCTTACTTTCCTTTGCTTTCTTTCCTCAATGCTAGAGTGCTCCAAGAATGCTCTAAGTGTGCAATAGTATGAGAGAATAGAGAGAATAGAGAGAGAGATAGAGCTCCAAAACTGAACTAACAAAAGTCTCAGCCGATAAAAGCCAATAAACCGATCCTCAAAAGCCTTTTTATCATTAGGCCCTTATTTTCTTCATTTTCCTCTATTTTCGTCAATTTTCCTCATGCAAATTTGTGACACTTCACCTTCATTTTCTCCTATTTTCCTTTATTTTCGTAAATAAATGCCAATTAATGCCTTTTTGCCTTTGCCAATTTCCATAGCCATTAATTAACTGAAAGTGACATCCACTAGGATGTTTTGCCCACCATTCAAATTGGAATATAACATGTCCCATGACCTTGAACATTTTTTGCCTTTATTAATTTTATTACATGAACTTTTAACCCACGGTTATTACAAAAGATGACGATGTCATCCCTAGGGGAGAATATTTTAGAGGGAAAAGAAGAAAACTATTTTTTTTTAATTGTATTTTTTACTTATCTTGTTGTAGGTTTACTCAAATGTCAAGTGTAGTTGGATGCATAATTAAATTCCACATCTAATGATTACAAGTTTTGCATAGTTTTGAGTAGACCCATATTGAAAAAATTGAAAATACATGAAAAAATGTGTTGAAACACAATTTTTCATGTATTTTCAATTTTTTCGATGTGGGTCTACCCAAAACTATGGAGAGTGAGTACTCGTTGGATGTGGAATTTAATTTTGCATACAATAGGTGTCTACACTTGACATTTGGGTAAACCTTAAAGGAGATATACCAAAAATACAATAAATAAATAAAAAATAGCTTCTTTTCTTTTTCTTTAAAAAATCATAACTCTTATTTTATTATTTTTCTTAGGAGGCCCATTTTAGACCTCAAAATTCCCCTAATGTGTGGGAATGGATAATTAGGTGTTCTTGTTTAGTCAATTTAATGTTCTTAAATTGCTTACATAAATTATCGACCGGAGTTGGTAAACTTGTGAAGTGCACGTGCACTATATATGCTAGAAGCCTTTTTGTGTTTATTAAGATAATGATTGTGGATGGTTTTAAGGATTTTCTTTGTTCCTAATGAAAACTAAATATTTACAATACAATCAATTCTTGAAAAGGAAAGTAAGACAAGTTATCATGATCTTCTTTAACTGACTATCGTTAGTTACTATGTAAAATGATAAAAACAGAGCTATCTAAACCAATGTTCTAAAAGATAATTAGTTCTACTCTAAAAAGAATTAATTCTATTCAAAGATAAAATTTATAAATCAATCTAGATTAAGATCTACACACTGCAATTAACAATCTTAATTGAAATAATAAAACAAAAGCAAAAAGAATGTGATCTTAGACAAGCATGATTACTTATGAAAGGAAGTAGATTTATATACACAGTCCTATTTTAGAAAGCATGTAAATGATTTGAAATCGGCAGAGAACAAATGAAAGACTGTAAACAAATAATTACAAAGAAATGAAACTACGATAATGCAATTTTGGAAAAAATAATGAAATGAACTGAACTGGATAATAAGCAAATGAATGAACCTCGACTGTCTACAGGGGCCCTCCACAAAACAACGGGTTTATAACTCTTATCTCAACAACTAACTACGCATGATATTCATAAGAATACTTATTCAATTAAAAGGGAAAAGAGTCATGGAACTTCAAATTGTGAGTTACAAATTACATAAATGTCTGCATATTTTGTTTTCTGCTTACAGAGAGATATATATAGCATTCGCACCCAATAGTTTTGAGACTTTCATGCCTTAAAAACTTAAAATAAATCCTAATATAAATGCCAATATGATAATGGAAATCTTAATGTTTTGCGATGATTTTCTATTTGGAAATAAAATTAGAGAGTCGTGATTGATTTGAATTCTTGTTGCTCTATTCATCCATGCGTTGACCTACTTCCTTGACTGCACCACTGGGCGATTCCCTTGATGATTTGGCTCAGGCGAATAGGAGGAGATCCATGAAGAGATCAATCATTATCTGTCCATGTGCTTCTTTGCTTGGCTAGCGTACTGGAATCTAGCAAACCATGGAGATAGTTGCAAAATCATAAAATAGCTGCAGATTCATGTTAATTCCGTAACTATTACAGTCTTTAACTTAATGGTAAGGCACATTAATAAATATGAAAAATAAGACATCTAAGTACCTTACCATGTCAAAATCTATAATTTTACTATTTATTTGAGTAGATATTTCCTTAAAATAATTTCCATAAACTGTAAAATCATCCATATACACTTCCACACAATCATGAATTAGATCAGAAAAATGCCTAACACTGCTCTTTGGAATGTTGCAGGAGCATTACATAATCCAAAGGGAAGTACTCGATAAGAATAAGTTCCCCATGGGCAGGTAAAGGTGGTTTTATCTTGGTCTTCTGGGGCTACTTGGATTTGGTTATACCCACTAAAACCATCTAAAAATGAAAAATATTCCTTTCCTGCTAGTATATCTAAAACTTGATCTATGAAAGGAAGTGGAAAATGATCTTTTAAAGTGGCTTTGTTCACATCTCTACAGTTAATACACACTCTCCATTTTCCATTATTTTTAGGGACAATTACTAAGGGTGAAACCCACTGATTGTCTGATATTAGATAGAATAAAATGACATTCAACAATTTTCGTAGTTCTTCCTTAACAATATCCCTTAATTTTGGACTCATTCTTCTTTGAGGTTATCAAACTGGTTTGGCATTTTCTTTAATGTAGATATGATGTTTACAAGTATTAGGATCAATTCCTTTCATGTCAGTATATTACCATGCATAAGCAGATGAATGTTCTTGTAACATCTTAATTAATTCTTTATTTTCAAAATCTTCCAAATTATTATTGATACTCAAAGTTTTTCCTAGAAATATTTTAATTGTAGAATTGCCAAATTTTTCCATAAAGTGCAAGGATAGATGACGAGATGATAAATATTCAATATTGTATTGTTCTTGAAAACTCTGACTAGATTCACAATATAATGAAGATTCATTATTTTCCGTTAAATTTAAAATTTGATCTTCTTCATCTAATTGTGAAGTAGAAAAGATTGGTCTTATATCGAAGTCACCATCTATCCATTCTTCATTTTCAACCTCTACTGTTGCTTTTGCTAGTGGATATAGTGTGAATTTATTTGTTGTACTTCCATTGGAAATGGACATGTCGTCAAATCTACAACTTATGAAAATATTGGTTGTGGCTAGCCATGGTCTTCCTAGCATCAATGGATGCCCTCCTAAGTTATTCTTGGGTGTTAAAATCATACCATCAATAAGATATTCCTAAGAATCTAAGGATACATATATGTCTTCTAATACACCATCAGTTTTGATTACAGATCTATCTACCAATTGTAATAGTGTCGGTGTATATTAAAGATTAGAAAGTTTTAATTGATTCATAGTTTTTTTGCTCATGATATTTATGGTTGCTCCTAGATCAATCAATGTGTTTGGGATCTCTATACCATTTATGTGTGTTTTGAAAATGGGGCTTCTCAGATCAAGATATTTTTGAATTGTTGTTTTACCCATCATGATATCTGCGATTTTTACAACAAGTTGGATTCTTTTGATTTCTTTTCTCTTTCTTCCAGATTTTTTTATGCTCAAGTTCCTAATTGTATATACAAAAAATGGTATTTCCTTAATAGATTGAAGCAAAAGAATCTTTATGCAAACATTCTTCGGTTTATCTAACATGTCATAATCAGGCAATAAAATTTGTTTCTCTACTACTCCATCAATTTTCAATCTTTCAGGGAAGGGTGGTTTTGAAATAGATACTAAAGGTTGTTCCATAATAGGAGTTAAGTTATTGATGTGTTGAAATAACTTGTTTTTGAGTTTCTTCTTTTTTATCATTAAGAGATTTTTATTCTTCACGGATCTTTTCTTTTTCACTTTCTTGAATAACAATTGAGGGGGACTTCTTTTCTAATATTCTACAAGATCCAAGTTTAACATTATTTAGATCTAGTGGATTTATCATGCAGGTTTGAAAATTTTGTCCTTCCATATTGTAAACTAGTTGTGAATTTTTATTATTATTTGGATTTGGAAGTGGTTGGGCAGGCAATTGATTTGGTCTTTGAGAAAATGGTAATGAAAGTTGTGGATTTACATTGTGAGGTTGAGTGTGTTGACTAGACCAAGGATAATATTGTGGAGGAAAAGTAGGATATGATTGTTGATATTGTTGATATTGAGGATATCGAGGGAATTTTCCATAAGGATTTTTCCATCCTTGTGACCAAGGTTGTGGCCAAGATTGCCAATGCATTGGAGCATTCCAATTACTTTGCGAATATTGTGCAAATGGTTGGGGAATAAAACCTTCAGCTGTATTTGGTTGTGGATTATGCCAAGGTCTTTTAGCAATAAAATGGAGAGGGTCTACCTGATGTGGTACTCCTTCTTCTTGATAAACAACTTCAAGACCTGGTCTTGAGGGACATTCTTTTTTATCATGATTTTCTGCACAAATAACACAAGTTTCTATTCTTTTTAAATCAAGAGGACATTCTCTCAAGGCATGTTTCTTTCTGTACTTAGGACAGAAAATGGACAATGCAATATTTCTAGCTATTTGCTCGTTTTGTATTTTAAGGGTGTTAATTTGTTCACTAAAACTCCCTAAAATATATGTTTTAAAGTTATCAAGTAAATTTCCTAATTTTTCTTTACTTACTGTCCCAACTGCAGATTTATTAATCCTTGATTGAAGAGGATCTCTTGGATTTTTCACAATTCCTGTTTTGCCTCTTGAAATGTGTATGCACAACTCACAAATTTCTCCTAGTGATAACTAAGAAATGTCTCCCTTACCCATTAGATTGAGAAGATCAATCCATTCATCTCTAATTGATTAAAATAAGAGAGCTTTCAAAGTTTCTTCATCTAGATTATTCATTTTTTCCCTTTTTACATTGTAAGCAAATCTTTCAATGAAATCTTCAAGATTTTCATCTTCTTTTTGTATAATTTTAAAGACATCATATTTAATGTTATGGGGCATATAGTAATCCTTATATTTCTCTAAGAATGCAGTTTTCATTTGTTCCCATGTTCTTATGAAGTTTATTCCAAAACCCATAAACCATTTTCATGTTGCATCCTTAAGGGTTGTAGGGAATAATTTCAAATTTTGAGCATCATGTAGATAATCATATGATCTACACAAGACTTCAAATTCAAAGAGAAATGTCTCAGGGTCTTCGCACCTTAATCCATGAAACTTTGGAAGGATAGAGGGTGAGATATTTTTCATTGTGACAATTGTATCTTCATCAAGGATTGGAAATCCAAAACGTTCTGGATTTATATTCTCTCCTCTTCCACTTCCTCCATCTCTTCCACCTCCTCTTCCTTGTCTTCCTCTTCCTCTTCCTCCTCCAATTCTAGGTTGTTGACTATTCAAATTAGGTACCTCTCCTTCCCCTTCTCCAACCATTATAGATTCTTTAGAACTAATATAGGGTTCTGATTCTAGTTCTAAGATTGGGTTCTCAATTTCCTCTAGTTCCTCTGGTTCTTCTATCAATGGTTTGAAGTAGGTTTCTTCTTCCTCTTCTTCAATAGGAACTTCCAACTCTTGAGCTAGAAGTTGTTCTCAAGTTGAAGATAGGAAAATTATTCCAATTGTTGGGAATGTGGGATCTTCTTCGATTACAACTTCTGTTGATGAAGTTAGTGAATCTGGTGAATCTTTAGGTTGAATTTCGGATCTTAATAGCCCAGGAAGTCTATGTTGGCCTGCTATGGATGTAATTCAAGTTTGTGTGGGTGGTGTGGCACTACAATGTGGTGGTGGAGTGAGTGATGTTGTTAGAATTAAGCTCTTTCCTCTACCTACAAAACTACCCCTAGAGTCTCTTTCCCTATGCATATCATGTTTTTTTTTAAGAATTTAAGACTTCTATTTACACTTCCCTAGCAACGACACCAAAATGTTTAGTCAATTTAATGTTCTTAAATTGCTTACATAAATTATCGATCGGAGTGGTAAACTTGTGAAGTGCAAGTGCACTATATATGCTAGAAGACATTTTGAGTTTATTAAGATAATGATTGTGGATGGTTTTAAGGTTTTTCTTTGTTCCTATGTTCCTAATGAAAACTAAAGATTTACAATACATTCAGTTCTTGAAAAGGAAAGTAAGACAAGCTATCATGAACTTCTTTAACTGACTATTGTTAGTTACTATGTAAAATGATAAAAACAAAGCTATCTAAACTAATGTTCTAGAAAGCTAATTACTTATACTCTAAAAAGAATTACTTCTATTCAAAGATAAAATTATAAAGCAATTAACAATCTTTTTCAAATAATAAAACAAAAGCAGAAAGAATGTGATCTTAGACAAACATGATTACTTATGAAAGGAAGGAGATTTATATACATAGTGCAATTTTAGAAAGCATGTAAACGTAATGGTTTGTAGATTTCTGTGGTGTGGTTTTTTAGAAACTAAATTCGGATATTCCACAGTTTTCATCTTTAATTCGTGGACGTTTCGAGTCTAGACCAAGACTCATCATCATGATTGATTTACAAAGAAGAGAAATGGTAGCAATAAATATGGTTGGGTGAGCTCTCAAGCTGGTAAGACGACCATTTAAATGATTTGAATTTAAATTTATTTTTATTATTTTTTATTGTTTAATAATATTCTTATAAATTTAATTGTTTTAATAATTTATTAAATTGTGTTCATTATTGATTGTATTTTTTTCTTTATATATCCTAATCTTAAAATATCTTTTATTTTATTTTATTTAATTAAATATAATTGTTTTTTGTTTTAAAATTATACTTAATTAAGTTAATGTTATTAGTTTCTTTATTCAACTAACTTTATTTACTTTGATAAATTACCTAATTTATTTTAATTTTAATTGAGTTTATATTAATCTATGTTTTTAAGGGAGGGATGTTTCGTAAATTGTTTTATGATGCAGTCGCATGTGACTTGGAGGGAAAAATCTTCAAACTTATTCCAAAAGTCCAAAAAATCTACAGGCAAAGGAGTGGGGTCCTTTAGCCATCAATTTCCATGCTTTTCTAGTTTAAGATAAGGATAGAATTTAATAATAAAGCCATGTTGTAATAATCGCTTATGGATAAGCTGTAATAAGCTTTATGGATAATTGCTTTAATCATTTTATGTAATTGGCATGCTTTTGTAAGAGATAAAGACTGAATAAGCTTTATCTATTATGTTTTAAAAGGAAATAACAAGACTCTCTGTGGGTGGTGGCCCGAAGACATTGTGATCTTGAAAAAAACCTCTCTCTATGCATTTGAATTGATGGTTCTCTGTTAACTGGTAACTGTATGTGTGTTTTAGTTTTGGTTCCTTTCTTCTGAGTTTGCATACCAATGATTTGGCCTTAAGTTTTCAATTAACGCGGTAGTTGAAGCTTTTAGACAGTGTTTCCTTCATATTGGTGAGTCCGGCTTCTTTATTTGATTTACAGAGTTCCGCAGGCAAAACTCTGTTTTACACAAGAAATCGTGAAAATACTTAGTCGAAGCAGAGTTCCAGACCTGAAATATTGCCACCTCCGAATCATACTTTCGTCGGGTCCAAAACCTTTATCACATCGTTGAGTTGGAGCAGTTAAGGAAAAACCTTTGGAGCGCCAAAATCTGATAGCACGACACTACCGGACCCGAAATATTATAGGGTGGCTTTGATAGCATATCAGGTCCGCGAGTTTATCGCATCACCAGATTGGAGCGGAGGAGCAAGCCTTTAGAACATTGGAGTCGCCAATTGTGATCTCCAATAATCCTACGTATTATCGCATCGGAGAAAAGAGTGTATGAAGGGCTGATTATAAACCGTCGATAGGGTTAATTACGTATAATGCATTTTCCTTGAAATTAAATCGTCAATAGTGTAATTCTTTTGAATTAACATTATAGTGGTTTTAAAGCGCCGATAGTGTATTTTCGTTCCTTTGAAACGAAATCCCTCCACCTTTGTATATTGTGTTTTAAATGCAGTTTCCCTTGTTTTAAAGCAACAATAGTCTATCTTTATAATTCCTATGGGATTATGGTCCCGACAGAGGAAAATAGGCCTATGATATGATTTTTGCTCGATAACAAGGGTTGGGGTGATTAGAGGAAAAACTCATGAAGCAGTTAGGCTAATAATAGATGACTGATACACTTGTTGAAACAGAAGGAGAAATTGAGCCAGAGTTAGAAGAAATTATTTCAGATTTCAGCCATTTGTCCATACCGCCTGCACCCAAGCCACCATTAGTGGTATCAGAGCAACCAATTGACAATGAATTGAATCGCAGGAGAAGGAGAAGGAAAGTTAATATGGCTTTCAAAGTTGGAAGAGGACGTGGTGGAGGAGGACAACCTGTTACAAATGCTAAAGTAATGGAAGTTGTGCAACATATGCAAGCTAGATTGCATGCATTAACAACATGAAGAAATATATATGATGGAGATGTTAGTGAGCTTGAGGTTGAAGCTGCAGAGGAGGAAGCTGTAACAGTTACTCCTGAGATGAGATTCTTCCAGTCAGTGTTGAGATCCACAGCTAGGCCAAAGACCGAGGTTTCAATATATGAAGGAGGACTGAATCCAGAAGAATTGATAGACTGGATTAATGGCATGGAGAAATTCTTCGACTATGAAGAAACAAAAGATGAGAAGAAAGTAAAGTTTGTTGTCACCAAGTTAAAAGGCCATGCAGCGCTTTGGTGGGATGGTGTGCAGGTAGAAAGAAAGAGACTTGGTAAGAAACCTATCAAGAATTGGAGCAGGATGGTAGCAAAGCTAAGAGGTAAGTTTCCACCAAGTAATTATCAGCAAACTTTGTTCAGACAAATGCAAAATCTTAGACAGTGAAAGAATGCACAGAGGAATTCTATAAGGTAAGCATAAGAGCTGGAGAAGCTCAGGATACAGATGAGAAGGTGGCTAGTTATGTGAATGGTCTTAGGATGGACATTCAAGATGAGATAAGTATACTGTCTCCTAAAATAGTAGAAGAAGCTTATCAGGTGGCACTAAAAGCTGAAGAAAAACTCGTGAGGAAGCACTCTGCCAGAGGGAGAGGTACTTTCCAAGGAAGGGGAAGTCAAGGTGGTAGAGGAAGATCTACAGCACCTAAATATGGAGCTAGCAGTAACTCAACCCAGCATACACCCACAGGAGGTGATGCAAGAGGCAGAGGGAGTTTTTCTAGAGGAAGAGGAGGCAGAGGAAGAGGAAGAGAAATAAGATGTTACAGATGTAACAAGCTAGGACACAGAGCTTTTGAGTGCCCAAAGAATGCAGGAACAAGACAGAGGAATGCAATTTTTGCTCCAGTTGAGGAAGAAGCACCAACAGCAGCAGTGGTGCAAGAAGAAAATATACCAGAGAGAGGGGAATCTTTGGTAATCAATAAAGTCTTGCTCAAGCCCGCAAAGTAGATAGCTGAACCATCACAAAGAAAGACCTTGTTCAGAACAGTGTGTAAGGTTCAAGGGAAACACTATCAGATGATCATTGATAGTGGCAGCACTGATAATTTGATCTCTACAGAAGTGGTGGAGAAATTGAAGCTAAAGACAATGAAACATCCAACACCTTATTAGGTGTCATGGTTACAAAAGGGACATCAACTGTTATTGAATGAACAATGTGAAGTGGAGTTTCAGTTGGGTAAGTATAAAGATAAAATTGTATGTGATCTGCTGCCAATGGATGTGTGTCACATATTGCTTGGAAGACCTTGGAAATATGATAGAGGTGTTATGCATGATGGGAAAATAAACACCTACAAGTTTAGAAAGGATGGTGTCAATCATACGTTGATGCCTCTGCAAGAAGAAGATGCATCAGGAAAGAAGATTGATCCAAAAACTCTGTTAGTAGGAGGAAAGGAATACTTGAAGTAGATTGAAGAGAATGGGGTAAATTTTGTTGTAATTTGCAAGCCCAAGGTAATAATGACTTTTACCACAGTTTCTGATTTACCCATTGAAATTCAGGAAATGTTGGAGAACTATTGTGATATTATTGTTGATGATTTGCCTAATGAGTTACCACCCATTAGAAGAATTAGTCATCATATAGATTTGATTCCTCGAGCAAGTCTACCTAAAAAAGCAACTTACAGAATGACTCCTACAGAAAGTGAAGAAGTTAGGAAGCAGGTGCAAGAATTGCTTGACAAAGGGTTAATCAAAGAAAGCTTGAGTCCTTGTGCAGTACCAACAGTGTTGATTCCAAATAAAGATGGAGGCTGGAGAATGTGTATAGATTCAAGAGCCGTCAATAAAATCACAATCAAGTATAGATTTCCTTTACCTAGAATTGAAGATTTAATAGATTGCTTGAGTGAAGCAAAGTATTTTCAAAACTAGATCTTAAAAGTGGGTATCATCAGATAATAATAAGAGAAGGGGATGAGTGGAAAACTACCTTTAAGACAAATGAGGGATTGTATGAGTGGAGAGTAATGCCTTTTGGGTTGTCAAATGCACCAAGTACATGTATGATACTCATGAATGAAGTTTTTAAAGATTTTATTGGTCAATTTGTAATAGTATATCTGGACGATATATTAGTTTACAACAGATCTAAGGAGGAGCACATAAGACATCTGAATTATGTCTTACAAAGGCTACAGCGGGAAAAATTATTGTTGAATTTGAAGAAGTGTTCATTCATGAAAGAGGAGCTAGTGTACTTGGGTTTTGTTATTTCTGTTGAAGGGCTGAATATGGATCGAGAGAAGATCAAGGCAATCATGGAGTGGCCTTCACCTAAAAGTGTTTTTGAGGTAAGAATTTTTCATGGTCTTGCTAGCTTTTATAGAAAATTCATAAAGAATTTTAGTAAGATCAATGCTCCTATTATTGAGACCATAAAGAAAGATAAATAACCATTTAGATGGACTGTTGAAGCAGAAAAGAATTTTCAGCTATTAAAGAAGAAAATCAATGAAAATCCTATTTTGGTTCTACCTTATTTTAGTAAGCCTTTTCAAGTGAAGTGTGATGCCAACGGAGAAGAAATTGGAGGTGTTTTAAGTCAGGAAGATAGACCTATAGCCTATTTTAATGAAAAACTAAATGATTCCAAAAAGAAGTATTCTTCTTATGGTAAGGAGTTCTACGCAGTTGTGCAATCATTAAAGAAATGGAGGCATTATCTAATGTCAAAATAATTTATCCTTTATTCAGATAACCATGCACTACAGTATATTATGCAGCAGCCAAAGCTTAGCCAGAAACATGCTAAATGGGTAGAGTATCTTCAAGGTTTCCATTTTGTTTTGAAACATATAAATGGCCAATCATATAAAGTTTCAGATGCCTTAAGTAGGAGAAGTGCATTATTTCAAGAGAGTCAAATCCAAGTGTTAGGTTTTGATTTTCTTAAAGAATTATATGAAAGAGATCCAGATTTTAAAGAGGCATTTGAAGCTTGTAAAAATCCTGTTTTGATGGATAGGAGTAAATGGCTGGATTATTTATTACAAGATGGATTGTTGTTTAAGAGAAATCATTTGTGCATACCAAACTGTTCAATGAGGGAGAATTTAATCAAAGAAAAACATAGTGGAGGACTTGCAGGGCATTTTGGCATAGAGAAGATTTTTGAACAGTCGAACAAATTTTATTTCTGGCCAAAAATGAGATCTGATGTGGAAAAGGATGTGAGAACTTGTAAAATCTTTCAATATGCAAAGGGAAGAAGCCAAAACACAGGTTTGTATGTTCCATTACCAACTCTAGATAGGCCTTGGGATATGGTAAGTATGGATTTTGTTTTGGGCTTACCAAAGAAACCATTACATTTACTAAATTCGGATATTCCACAATTTTCATCTTTAATTCGTCGACGTTTCGAGTCTAGACCGAGACTCATTATCAGGATTGATTTACAAAGAAGAGAAATGGTAGCAATAAATATGGTTGGGTGAGCTCTCAAGCTGGTAAGCCGACTATCTAAATGATTTGAATTTAAATTTATTTTTATTATTTTT
>APFE031227759.1:18070-42561 GCA_000404065.3 Pinus taeda
TAATTTGTTTTAATAATTTATTAAATTGCATTCATTATTGATTGTATTTCTTTCTTTATATTCCTAATCTTATTAGATTCTTTTAATTTAATTTTACTTTAATTAAATATAATTATTTCTGTTTATAGATTGGTTTTCTTAAATTTGAATTATTGCTTAAATTAAGTTAATGTTATTAGTTTATTTATTCTAAATTACCTAATTTATTTTAATTTTAATTGAGGTTATATTAATCTATGTTTTTAAGGGAGCGATGATGTTTCGTGAATTGTTTTATGATGCAGGAGCATGTGACTTGGAGGGAAAAACCTTCAAACTTGTTCCAAAAATCCAAAAAAATCTACAAGCAAAGGAGTGGGGTCCTTTAGCCATCAATTTCCATGCTTTTATAGTTTAAGAGAAGGATAGAATTTAAGAATAAAACCATGTTGTAATAATCGCTTATGGATAAGTTGTAAGAAGCTTTATGGATAATTGCTTTAATCGTTTTATGTAATTAGCATGCTTTTGTAAGAGATAAAGACTGAATAAGCTTTATTTATTATGTTTTAAAAGGAAATATGGGACTCTCTATGGGTGGTGGCCCGGAGACATTGTGATCTTGAAAAACACCTCTCTCTGTGCATTTGAATTGATGGTTCTCTGTTAACTGGTAGCTGTATGTGTGTCTCAGTTTTGGTTCCTTTCTTCTGAGTTTGAATACCAATTATTTGGCCTTAAGCTTTCAATTAACGCGGCAATTGAAGCTTTTAGATAGTGTTTCCTTCATATTGGCGAGTCTAGCTTCTTTATTTGATTTACAGAGTTCGGCAAGAAAAACTCTGTTTTACACAGGAAATCGTGAAAATACTTAGCTGGGGCAGAGTTCCAGACCTGAAATATTATCACCTCTGAATTATACTTCCGTCGGGTCTGAAACCTTTATCGCATCGCTGAGTTGGTCGGTTAAGGAAAAACCTTTGGAGCGCCGAAATCCGACAACGCGACACTACCAGACCTAAAATATTATAGGGTGGCTTTGATAGCATATTAGGTCTGTGAGTTTATCACATCGCCAGATCGGAGCGGAGGAGAAAGCCTTTAGAACATTGGAGTCACCAATTTCGATCTCCGATAATCCTACATATTATCGCATCGGAGGAAGGAGCTTAGGAAGGGCTGATTATAAACCGCTAATAGGGTTAATTGCGTATAACACATTTTCCTTGAAATTAAAGCATCGATAGTGTAATTCTTTTGAATTAACACCATAGTGGTTTTAAAGCGTCGATAGTGTATTTTTGTTCCTTTGGAACGAAAGCTCTCCGCCTGTGTATATTGCGTTTTAAACGCATCTTCCCTTTTTTAAAGCAACGATAGTCTATCTTTATAATTCGTATGGGATTATAATCTTGATAGAGGAAAACAAGCCTGTGATATGATTTGTGCCCGATAACAAGGGTTGGGGTGATTAGAGGAAAAACTCATGAAGCAGTCAGGCTAATAATAGATGACTGATACACCTATTGAAACAGAAGGAGAAATTCAGCCAAAGTTAGAAGAAATTATTTCAGGTTTCAGCCATTTGTCCATATCACCTGCACCCAGGCCACCATTTTCTTTTAATAATTTGATTAATACTTAGTTTGAGATTATGCAATTAGCTTGTTTTTACGTTTTCTTTAAAATTATTATGTTTATTAGGTTTTTTATTTTATTTTTAATGTAATAAGTTTTTTTTTTTCAATTTAAAATTAAAATTAAAATATTTTATTTTATTTAATTAAATGATTTAAAATCGGCAGAAAACAAATGAAAGTTATAAACAAATAATTACAAAGAAATGAAACTACGACAATGCAATTCTGGAAAAATAATGAAATGAACTAAACTGGATAATAATCAAATGATTGAACGTCGACTGCTTGCAGGGGACCTCCACAAAACAATAGGTTTATAACTCTTATCTCAAGAGCTAATTGCGCATGATATTCATAAGAATACTTCTTCAATTATAAAGGAACCGAGTCATGGAAATTCAGACCGTCAATTACAAATTACATATATGTCTATGTATTTTGTTTTCTTCTTGCAGAGAGATATACATATATAGCATTCACGCCCAACAATTTTGAGACTTTCATGCCTTAAGAACTTCAAAGTAATCCTGATCTAAATGCTAATCTGATAATGGAAATCTTAATGCTTCTAGACGATTTTGTATTTGGAAAGAAAATCAGAGAGTCATGATTGATTTGAACTCTTGCTGCTTTGCTCATCAGCGGGTTGATCTGTTTCCTTGACTGGGCCATTGGGTGACTCCCTTGATGATTTGGCTCGGGAGAATATGAGGAGAACCATGAAGAGATCAATCCTTATCTGCCCATGTGCTTCTTTGCTTGGCTGGCATACTAGAATCCGGAAACCATGGAAATAGCTGCGGAATCATAAAACAACTGCATATTCGTGTTAATTCCGTAGCTATTATAATCTTAATAATAAGGATCATTAATAAATGTGAAAAATAAGACATCTTAGTACCTTACCATGTCAAAATCTATAATTTTACTATTTATTTGAGTTGATAGTAATGATGAAAAGAGGAAAAATGGATGGAAATGGTGTCAAAAACAAAACAGACTTGAGACTCTACAGTTCTCATAAGAAGTGCCTTCTATGAGCCATGGTATATGCTTTCCTTGTAGTATGGATATTTTGCAATGTGAATTCAATAACGATATGTGCAAGAACATGTTTACAATGTCACTAGACATGATAAAAATTAGTGTCCTCAAGGGATGCTAGATTCAGTGCAAATTAAACATTCATGTGACTGAAAAGGAAAAGTTGAAACCACTATCACACCTGGTGTTACGCCTGACAAATCCCTCTTGTGGACAAGAGAAATCTCCCTAGATCCTTGAGGGAAACTAGAAACAAGCAAGACAATTGAACTAACCCTTTTCCTAAGTTGAACTTGTTTGAATTATAAGAATTAAAGCTAATGGATGAGCCTCTTACCTATTTCATGAAATGCTCAATGAAGATCCCTTGTTATGATTCAATGCATCTCTTCAATGCTTGATAAGACCTACAAATATTGACCATAAAAGGATCAGAAGAACATGTGAATAATAATCCAAGCAACTTAACCTAATGATCAAGGAAATTAGGAATTGAATTTGCCTTAATAAACATTATAAATAGTTATAAACCATTCATTATTCCAATAAAACAAATCAATGGGAGAAAGTGTTCATTTCTATTAATCAAAGATTAAGAGGATCCTTGCAACCTTTCCCTTGATGTCATGAGGTCCCTCCCAAATGCCTTCAATCTCCTCCTTAGATGACAAGCTTTCCAACCTCAAACTAACATCCTAAGTTTTCTTCTCTGAGTTTTGACCCCCTCAACCCCTCTATCCTCTAGTCATTTTATAGGTCAAGAGGAAGAAGTTTCAGATCCAAAAGAGGAGGATGAGACTCCTTAATTGAGGGATTAGGTTTCCATGAGAAAATGGATTAAGATGCATCATCTGAGGATTATAGTTCGAATAGTCATCACCTGGAAGATTTTAGTTGGAAAATATTCGAGTAACTATGTTTATAGAATGTACTTTTTATTTTTTACTTTCTTGAATTCACCTCCGCAGGTTTATAGTGGCAGACAGAGCGCAGCTCTGTGCTGTTATTAGAGTTAATTCTAGGGAATGTGTGGGAAACTCTAGAAAAATCAGCGCAACCGAAACTTAACAAGGTGTGACAACTATTTTCCCCAAATTTCTCATCTACTTCAAGATGTTTTAGGTTGTTTGACTTTTGATGGATTTGGTTCAAACATGTTCATGGATGGTAAAAAGACCCATAAGTTGATCAAGTGTCATGGCGACAAATTGACATGTAACAGATTGCCCCATAAAGTGCGAAGTCTGTAAAATAAGTTTAAAATATTGAAACACTTTATCATTCCAAGGATCAGATCAGAAGCAATGGTCAAAAACCTACAAGAAACATTCAAGGATTACAATGCAAATATGTATCAAAAATCATATTTGAGATGGGCATTCCCATACTCAAAGTAAAGCGAACTCAATGAACAAGCATGGAAAAACCAAAATCATATAGATGGTAGACACATCATGGATGCAACCAATTGTCTACATAATAATGAATATAAAATCTCCTCGCAACCTGGATTGATGAAACTAGATCCAGGGTCTTGATCTCCATCTCTTGATCCACATTATGAATCTAACCATGCGAATGAATGTTTCTAAGTTAAACATGGCAGGAACCACTTGATTATTAGTCAATAATGTGAATTGTTAACAAGCATGAGAGAAACCACCAATAATGACAATGGTTCTCAAGGTACTTCCAGTACAATCTATGAAGTGTGAATAGGTGACATGAAGTCGAACACTCATAGAATGATTTGATCGAAGGCCAATGATGAGAACCCATTGTTGAAAGTGAGAAACCTGTCATTAAGGCATGAAGGCTTCAAGGTACTAAAGGTTTCTAGATCAACTTCCCAGATAATGAGTTGAAGTCGATAGGAAGCGATCCGTTGTAGGAAATCCTAGGACATGAAACATAATGTCAAGTTTTGAAAATAGTTTACAAGGACTGACTCAAGGATGACCGATGTGATTGAAGGCTAAAATTTGCAAAGGGATTTTGAACTTCTCTTGATCACATAACGACATGACAATTGACTTGGCAGCGTTTGGCTTAACGATAATACCAAAAACCATGAAAACTTTCAAATGAGGTTCGATTAATTGTAAGACAAATGGATTTCCCAACCTGAACGTGAGTGTGACGGAGTGTTGTGTTCAAGAGCGACTTGCTACCTTTAAAAAATGATAATGTAAAATGGACACTTTTCTCCAATTTTTCCCCACCAATACTGACAAGTACCTCTTTATTTTTTTACATGCTTGAGTTGGATAATATATGCTTAGACTGTAAGTTCATCCTTCAGACAAGTCCATCGAAGTATTTTTAACAAACCCTAAGAAGGAATGGTTCAGTCTCATTATGCTTAACGGGTCCTATACTATTTACTTTTTATGAGTCCAGTAAAGGAGTAATTCGATGTCGCTTTCTTTTAACAAGTTTGAAAAGGACACAAAAAGGAAACTCATTCAGTTCTTTTACCGTAAAATTTTAATGAGCCCAAAGAAAGTCAAGCTTGGCGTTTTTCAATTTTAGAGAGTTAGAAGAAAAACATAAGTAGACTCCCTCAGGTTCTTTTTCGTAAGTTTTAGTCTCTCAGGTCCAAAAAAGGATAAAATAATACAAGAGAGAACTCTATTGACCATGTTTGGTCAACTTATACCTTTTTCGTAAATATTCCTAACTCAGTCCATAAAAGGGGTAAACTTATACTAAGTGGATGATTGTTCGTTTACTTTTATGAGTTCAAACAAGCAAGTACTCGACAATCTTTTCATTTTTAAAGAGTCTGAAAAGGATTAAAAGAGGACTCCACGATTTTTGCTTTTCGTAATTTTTTAAGAGCATGAAAAGTGATAAAAGTTTGCTAAATAGTCAAAATGACTTATCCTCGCTCTGTAACCTATCCTACACATTTAAACTCAATAAATCGTCATAACTGCTAAAAAATGTCATTTCCCCTCTCAAAAGGTTTTAAATATAAAATATAATTTTTTTAGCTTCAAAAAACCCTATAAAAGTGGGAATGGTAAATTATTTTCACCATTTACGTTTTACCATTTGAGATTAGAGAGAGTTTTTACCACTAGACTTCTAAGACTGATTCTGAGCTAACCGATGGACGAAATTGCGCATTGTTTCTTCCAGGTAGAAGATCTCTCCTTAACTTAGCTTTTCATCTGTTTAAAATTTCATTTTAAGCTTCCAATTATTTTTTTGGGGAAAAATTATGTTTAAAAATGCGCCCTCAGCCTTGCGATGTTTCTTTTCAGTCGAACCCGCGCAAGCCGATAAAATTTTCCATATGACAAATTACAGCCTATGTGAAATTTTACTAGAAATATTCGCACTACTGCACCCTGTTCGTAAAACAGAGGCTATGCAGGTGGCAAGGGTTTATTTTTAAACAAGTTTTGGGCCAAAAAAGGCACAAGATAACTTTCAAAAATGATTATATGCTTCTAAAATGGTCATTTCAGGTCATTTGATTGCTCAAAATGGAGTGGAGGGAAAGAGAGCATGAAGCCAATGAATTGGTAGCTTTGGTAGATCCGGCCACCATGTAGGGTTTAAAAACTTCTGGTCTCCTAAAATATTGGCTCATTCTTGGGATGAAAGCTCAAGTAGAGTTGATGACATGGCTAAGAACCTTGAATGTCTAGGAACAATGTTTTGTAATCGTCGATCATCGCGTTACCATTGGCGTCGATGACATCTATTTCTTGACAGGGCTGTCTCATCGAGGAGCCGACATTTCATTATTCTGACAAAGGGCAGGAGGATATACTACTAATGGGTATCTATGACGCTTTTGTAAGGGTGCACCACCCAAGGATGGAAGAATTTATATTCATACCATTGAGTTCTTGCCCCTGAGGACCATTACTTTCACTGTTAACAAGTTGTGTGGCAGTTCTATCCTTCATTTAGCCACACGGGCACATATGCAGACGACTGTGGAATGTTGGGAATCCATAGTGTTCAACTGGTGTGAGGTAGTGGTGGTGAACTTGAAGGGCCAGCTGACTAGATGCAAGAATGGAAAACTGAAGAATTTCAATTATGGTGCCATTCTTGTTGCTTTTTCCCTAGAGAGGATTCCTATTCTCCAACCATAACAGATTCTAGCAGATAAGGGGCGGCCTAGGGATCCACGCATGATGAGGTGGGTTGCACTGATGGCACGACGTGGAGGTGATGGACTAGTAGTGAGGTATACTCTAGATTTTTTTGACTGGTTCAGCCAGCAGATTATTTGGATTGAGGACTTTCTGTATGCTGGGATGGATTACAAAGGTGATCCTGATATCCCACTTCTAGCCGGAACTCAGTGGGGTGATCTAGGTGAGAATTTCTTATTTTGAAATATTTCCAAATTTTGAAAATTTTATGCGTTTTTTTGTCTTCAAAGGCTAATTATCTGAAATGTATGTGTAGACATGGGCCTAACCTAGCCAACAGGGTTGTGACGATTTGATATATGAGATGAGCAACCTATAGCAGTTGCGACAACGAACCCATAGGCAAAGAATATTTTGACAGAGCTAGAACATAACCTTGAGAGGTTGACTTCGAATATCCCAGAGACTGGGACAGATGAAATTCCTCGTGCCTATCAAAGACATGTAGTTGGGGTTTCAAGGCCACTTAGATGTTTGTTGCGTCGAGTTGCTCGTGCTATCGTTTGATATCATAAGCATCATCATGCTTAGTTTTTCTAGTTTCTAGGACCAAATTTTGATTTTTGGTGTCAGCATATTCGGAAAATAAAAGGCCACGAAGCCTTATGTCCTCGGATGACATATTTTGTAGACACACACTTTTTTACAAACTCTATTTTAATGAAAAACTACTACTTTTGCCTGTTGTGTATCTTGATCAATGTATGAATATTGTTTTTAATTTACAAATGTTGTAAGTGTCTATTTAACACATGATTCACCAATGCATCTGTCAATTTGTTTAAATATCTCAGAATGTGTTGATATTTGATATAATCAAATTGCCTTTCCAAAAGACGGACCAATAACAACACTCTTAACATTGTTGGACTTCTTATTGTATAGACGTCGTTTAAATGTAATACCACGAGCTACGAATCTAACCTAACGATCAAATGTCAGATACCAAATGTGATGGCATCGGCTAATAGCTCAATGACTGCACTATATTTTGTTATGTTGTTTTTTGTTTAACCGAGACATATTCCATGAATAGGGACTATCTCATGACTGGGTGAATAGATAACCCACGTTGCGGAAGATAAATTCTGAGTACTATGACTAGCGCCATCAGCAAAGCCAATGTAAGTATGAGAGAACGTCAACATCTGAAAATCAAGTGTAAAACGAGATAAGCAGGAGAAGTAGTAGAAAATGTGAAAAACATTAACATCACACATACCTAAAAAAAGGGTAAATATTGTACAAAGCTCCATCAAAATTTTATGCATAATATTTCTTTACGTAAAGACCATTTCTAGGCTTTCCCAAAGGAATACCATCATAATCAACCAGCTCATAGGCTCCTTTAGCTAATATGAGTTTTATGATGTAAGGGCCATGCCAGATGGGTTCGAACTTTCCCGCGCCTAACTTGTCATGATCTTGATCATAAACCAAGACTAGGTCACCTTCTGAATATGAACAAGGATTGATGTTTTGATCAACTGAGCTTTGACACATTTTTTGTGAGCCTCACTAGCCAGTGCAGCATCACGACGATTTTCATCTAAATGTGCTAAATGTACAAAGTGTTCATCTGCAGAGGTAGTAGGTAATAATTTGATAGCTAGTTTTAGGGATGGGATTTCACATTCAATGAGTAATACTGCTTCCAAGCCATAAACAAGTTAGAAAGGAGTAAAACAGGTCGATGTTTTTACAGTAGTACGGTAAGCCCACAGTGCTGAAAAGAGCATAGAATGTCAGTTTCCTTTATGAATACCAACTATTCGTTTAATCATATCGGTTAAAACTTTATTGATAGCTTTGGCCTGACCATTAGTTTGTGGATAGTACAGCATAGAGCTATCATGGCGTAGGCCGAGTTGTGCGAATAGTTTGACCATCATAAAGTTATGAAAATGACTACCATGGTCTGTAACAATGGCTTGTGGGACACCAAATCGAGCAATCACATGATTAAAAATGAAAATTGATGCAATTTTAATGTCATCTCTATATGTAGGCATCACCTTAGCCCATTTAGTAAAGTAATCAACTGCAAGGATAATATACCCATGCCCCTCGGCTGAGTGAGGGTTACAGGTGATGAAATCAATGCCCCATTTGGCAAAAGGACCGACAGCTATGATAGAGTGAAGAGGAGTTAGAGGCGCTCACATTTTTCGATCGTAGCTTTGGAAATTATGGAATTTGTAGACTGTAGTAATGCAATCTTTAAACATGTAAGGCCAAAAATAACCATCACATGGTATCTTTTACGCAGTAGCATACCCAGGCATATGAATGCCACATGCTCTAGAGTGGTAGTTATTTAATGTTTTTTCGGCCTCTTGGAGATTCAAACAACGTCAGAATATAGAATCGATACCGCGATGGAAAAAAGTGTCACCAATAATATTGTGTTGTTGGGATTGGTATCAGATTCGACGACGATCAATTTTAGATAACTCAAGCCTAAAATTTTGTGTTTGGAGATATATGAAGATATCTCCATACTACGGATCTGATGTACTAATAAGAAAGAGAGATTCATCAGCAAAAGAATCTTATTTTATAGTTTCTATACCAGTATGAGGAAAGTCACACAATGTTTCAGCGAAAATCAAAGGTTTCTTTGATTTGGATTTTTCAAATTCTGGATCAAGCTCTTGTAACTTGGGTATTTTCCCCTTAGTAATTGTTTAGTGAGAATATACATCATAAGGTTGCAATCTAAAATGACATTTGTTTTTTGGAGGAGTATATAGTGACAAAATCGTTGAACATCTTGGACAGCTGCCAAGGCTAGCTTCTCCACATGTGCATATTTAATCTTGGTTTTAGTGAGACTTCTACTCAAATAATAAATCACACGTTCACTGCTAGAATCGTCCTCTTGGACTAACACCATGTCAATAGTGGCATCGGACGCGGCTAAGTACAGTAAATAATCTCGATGATTATTGGGTGGATGCAGTGATGGCGCATTGTTCAGTGCATGTTTTAATGCATCAAAATCTTTATTACCAAGCTCATCCCAGAAAAACAGAATGCGTTTTTTCAACAGTCGAGTAAAACCCTAGGTTAGTTCAACATAATTGTGGATGAATCTATGCAAAAAGTTTGCTTTCTCTTGTAAAATTTTGAGTTGAGTAAGGCTAGAAGGAGCAGGCAAATTCAGAATCGCCTCCACCTTGAGGGGGTCGACACAAGTGCCTTCTTTCGAAACGATGAAACCTAGAAGCCGACCTGATTGCACACAAAAGACACATTTGTGCGAATTCAAGTGAATATTGTAATGCCTACAACTGATGAAAATTGATTTTAAGTGCAATGGGTGATCTTGCCTTTTCATTGAATGAGAAGGCGGGTCATCTAAATAAGGTTGAACAATATGTTTGATATCATAGAATGCATAAGACATTGCTAGCTGAAAAGTTGCGCCAACATTTTTTAGGCAAAATGGGAGTATGCGATAAGAAAAGGTTCCACATGGGCATATAAATGTGGTTTTGTATTGATCGATTGGGAGTATGTTTATCTGATTGTAGCCAAAAAATCCATCAATGAATGAAAAACTTTCATTCCCGGCATAGTCATCGACAGTTTGGTCAATATAGGAAGTTGGATAATTGTCTTTAGGACAAGCTTTATTAATACCTCTGTAACCAACACATACTCGAATAGTTCCTTGTTTTTTATTAACGGGTACAATATTTGATACCCAATCAGTCAAAGGAATAGGGTAAATGAATCCTGCTTTTAACAATTTTTCAACCTTAGTTTTGATAGCGACAACTTTTCGTGGATGTATAGCACGTAATCGTTGTCTAATGGGCTCAACATCCAGATAAGTTTCTATTTCATGTACAACTATGCTAGGGTCGATTCCTGGCATTTCTTCGTATGACCAGGAAAAGATGTTGCGAAATTCCTGAAATAGGGATGTGTAAGTTTGAATCTCTTCTAAAGAACAAGAAACTCTTATATGAATATTTTTAGTTATCCCATGTTTTACTGAGATATCTATGGGTATCGTTGCTGATATGTTCCCCAAATTTTGTTAAGAACTGCAAGAAAGGGTAGATAATGAACATTGAGGATCACTGAGAGTCTCAGATGAAAACATAGAAGAGAAATTATTCTCAATTTTGTCAAAGGATGGCAAGAAGGTTGAACAATGATGAGTATCGTTCCATGGAATTTCATCCAAGGTCATAACTTCCATAATCCCTTCATCAATTAAGAAATCTGTGTTAAAAGAATCAGGCATAGAGATTGGTTCCAAGCGTGACAAATGGGAATATTCATCAATAATCATATTCATTCTATTGTCTTCAGATATTGATGAGTTGGCAAAGGATTGAATTGCCTCATAATCTAACTCAAAAGGGCTATGAGGCATCTCAGTGCCATATAAGATCATTTTTTCTTCTGAAGGTACTTTCCATGGATCTCCCGATTCAAAAGTACTTGATGTAATCATGTTAATCTGGGCATCATTATGAGGTAAATTGGGTGGAGGGAATGTGAAAGTTCCCATAAAAGATGAGTATTTGATAAGACCAACACCAATTCTTCATATCGAGTTGTTGATTTTCCAACAAAAGGCACACTACCAGTGGAACTAGAGTCTAAGGTATAGTAGGATAATTGGTCTACCTTCACAATTCTTCCTTTGTGAAGAAACATGATCATCCTAAAATATGACGAGACTATTGCCACCATGGCATAAGTTTAGCTTCGACCAAGCAAAAGGTTATAATCAAGTTGAGCATAAAGAACCTCAACTTCTATTGTAACCGTTTTACCCTCTAATTCGATTGGAAAATCATTTAAAAGACCATAAAGACGAAAACATTTTCCATTAAAGGCTTTCAAAGTCATGGGAGATTGATTGATCATTTGAGAACTTAGATCTTTCCAATAGGCAATGTACATAATACATGTCAATGCTCCTTCATCAATCATTGTTTGAAAAACTCGTCGAGTTTTGACATGAACTAGCATCTGAAAAACCAGTTGGTGCAGGAGACGCGGGACATGATTTTTTAGATCAAAAACAATCAAATTGGAGTCATGAGGATCTACTGCTCCTATGGCTGATAATAATAAATTCCTTTGTGTTGGACAAGTTTGTAGCACTTCAAGGGACAACATTGTTGAAGGTGTCAGCCAAATCTTCGATGATGTTATAGTTCTAAGCAACCCTAGCATGAGAGTTAAAGGTTGACTTACGAAGCATACCCTTAGGAGGCGGAAAAATTATCATATTATGGTTTGGTTTTTCAATATGCAACAGTTCAGAAGAAGGAGGATTTTATTTGGAAGTTTTACCAGTTGGACTAGAATCATCTTCGTCCAACAAGACTATTTGATGTGTAATATTTGGATGTCGTTGCTACCATAACTTTGGAAGACATCATCATGATATTTGTCGATGCGGATGAGGAGGATTGGTCGTGAGAAACCATTTTACTGTCTTGGGGAGGAAAGGATCCTTCAAAACAATGGGAGTGGGGGAAATTTTGACAAATTCAGAAACTTCGGCATGATGTGGGCACTCCTTGGTGTAATGATCTTCATCACAAATTAGGCAAGGATAACGAGGTTTCTTCTTTTCATCACACGATTCATTATTGTTTGATTTCTCCTTAGAATGAGTGTCTTGTTTAGCTTTTCCTTTTCCCTTTTTCTTATTTCTGAATTGCTTATCTTTGTCCGTAGATGATTCTACGACGTTAATTTCTGAAGTAATTTCGGGTGACGGATATTCTTCAGGTGAATCAGATAGAGCTAAAATCTGAGTTTTCTTAGAATTTTTCTTTTCGTTCTTAGATTTTTGGCTCACAGAACCAATCATTCCATCTGCAGCATGTGATCCTGTAAGGGTTGGATTAGTTTGACCAGGTCGAGGTAAATCTAGGATCTTTTCATACAAAGTACCAGATTGAGTATAAACAAGATCAAGGTATTGAGCACGAGTAATTACTTGCTCCTCAGTTACAACACCTCCTTTGGCCACCTCTTCAGTTATTACCGGTAAAAGAGATTTTATGAACCATTTGGCCAAAATCTAGTCTGGAATGTAAACTTTAATAAGGTGACATCTTCGTCTCCATTCAGGAATGTGATCTGAGATATGGGTTGATGTTGACTGCTTCTAAGAAGTTAAAAGTTTGATTTCGTTATCATATCGAATGAACAATTGAAAATGGGTTTAAAAATTTGTAGCAAGGGCATTAAATGCGCTAAAGGAAGCACACAACAATTATACATAACATTTGGCTATTGAACCAGTTAAGGTTCGTTGAAACGGTCGTAATCTAATAGAATCATCGATCAATGAGTTGGACGCGCACCAAAGATGATAGGTCATAACATGGTTTGGTGGATCTTCGCTTGACTTACCTTCAAACTTAGGAATATCACTGGGAAACTTAGTAGGAATGGCTGGCCAAAAAGGTAAATAAAGAAGTGGATCATTAGTTAACCGAGAGATGTCAGGTAAACCCAAAGTTGCAATGAAGGGAAACTAGCAGTTAGGATCATGATATGGATACTGATAACCCTGAGGGACGAGTCCTGCATCAGGAGGAGGATACCCAAAATATCCTAAAAGAGCTTGAGCAGTTGGAATATACATACCTTCTGGATATCCAAGATGAGCCATACCGTATTGCAGTTGTATAAGTACTTGAAATGTATGACATGGGTATGGTTGATTATGAAAAGGGAGACTCTGGCCCATTTGACCTTGAACGAATTTTCCTTGAAAGGGTTGATTTTGCAAAGGTTGACCTTGGAGAAATTGAGCTTGAAAAGGTGGACCTTGAACAAACTGACTCTGGGGTAGACCTTAGAAAGGTTTCCCTTGAAACGACACTTGCATATATGGGACATTAGGTTTTACAACAAGTATTTGGGGCATTGATAGAATTGCAGGAATAGATTGAACACCATATACTTGAGGTAAAGACTGAACAAGGGGTTGCACCATTACTTGTGATATAAGTGGGACAATTACCTACGATACTCCTAGAATGGGAGTTTGAGGCGAACCTGAACCTGGGTTCTGAATAACCATTGGTATAGTAGACTGTACCAAGGTTTGAGGAGTACTCAGGACATGATGCTAAAGTGGTTGTTGGGTAGGTGTTGATTGATTAACCTAGACAGTTGGTTGGACTTGAAAAGGCATAGCTTGAAAAGGTAATTGTTTTATAGGTTGTCCAATAGGTTGATACACAGGCATTTAAGAAGCAACTGGTGTTGACCGTTGATTTAACAAAGGGTTCCAAACTATGTTCATTCCATGGTAAGGCATTCCAATGGCGGGTTGAGGCATAACAAGTTCACCAAAAGAAATTTGAGGAGTTTGAGCGTAATTGAGATAATTTCTAGCAGGGGGTTGCCCCCCAACTATAGGGTAAGGTCCACCTAAAGGTTGTCCTCTGGGTGGAGGATATGATGGTTTCCCCCCAGGAGGGTAATTACCACCTATTGGGTTGGTTTAAGGATTACCAACATTACCGGAAATCATATTAATAAATTATTCAAATGTCAAACCTTCATTGGTAGGATTAATTACACCAGTTGACATGTTTGAAGATGAGTTTGAGGAAAAGGCTCTTGAATAAGCTCCAGCAAGAGAGTGATATAGCGGTAGAAAACCACCATACAATGTTGATTCTGGAGAAGTAGAAAACATAGATGTGTCTGAAGAGGTACTTCTAGAATCCATTAAAGACCAGTCAAAGCCTGGTATGGTAGAATAAGGAGTCGTGTATCGTGGAATCCCTTGTCCTAAGAAGTTCAAGGGTGTGAAATACCAAGGGTCAGGGTGAAGAGATCTAAACAAAATCTCTAAGATATCTGTAGGTTCATTGGTAGAAACTATTGGTTCTTCCTCTTCATCTGAAACGCGTTATTCAATTCTAATGAGACTAGGAGGGAGACTATTAGTAATAATAAGTTTCACACGCGGTGAATGTGGAGGATCTTGAATATGCATTGTAGTAGGTGTATAAGTCTCAGGCTTAGAAATATCATACTCAGGTTCATTAATATCTGGTTCAGAAATGGGATTTGTATCTAAAAAGTCTCCAGTATCTGATTCAGTTTGAATGAGTTCAATAATTTGTAAATCAGTTCCTTCTGAGTGTGATGTTAATTTCTGAGTTTGATTAAATTGTTTTTGTCACTTCAAGGCCTAAAATAGTAGATGTTTCCAATTGATTAACTTCAATTCCTGTTACATCAAAGTCTATAATAGTAGAAGTTTATGTTTTTGCTGCAGTTCCAGATCCTGATGATTTAGATTTTTCGATTTTTATCTTTTCTAACTGACTTTGTGTATACTCAGGGGGGTCCCTAGGTATCCTACATGATTGCCTTGGTAATTTCGCCACAATGAAAAATTTTCAATTGATAAATCACACAATATCTAAATTACACCTAAACTCTCTAAAAAGTAAAAAAAACAACACAGAAAGTAACACACGCTAAAAATCTAGGAGTTCAATCCATACAAACAACTCTTCACAGAGATCAATAATTACTAGTTGGTGAGGAAATCTAACGTCGCAGTGATCAAGGTGAAAAGATTTATAGAAATGAGCGTTTGGAACCAGTTACTCTAACAATCTTCTTAATGAAATGGTCTAGTGCAAGTAACTCTGCTATAAACCATATCGAGCAAAGATTACCCTCCAAAAAGTCCGAGTGAATCTAGTCAACGTCTGTTCCAGGTACAACAGGACCTTCCCTCTAACATCACCTTAGGTAGAGCCCTAGGATTATAGTCACTAAGTTCACCAAATACAACAATTTTACCTGGGGGGGACAATCACAAATCAGACGTACACGCAAGGGCATAATAACAAGCTCAATCCCCTTGAAGGCTTCTCCACATGATCAAGTGGAGGTTTACTTTCAAGTGACCCCTAGTACCTTTCGGTACCGTTGCAATACGTGCAAACCACTATATCTAGGCCGATGAAGTGGGTACAATCACTTCACCATATTCAACACAATCTCGTGCTTCAGAGCAAAACGGAAATAATTGGATTTTCTCTCCTGAACTCAAGATTCTATTGTTCATTTGTAGCTTTGGAAAGGTTACTTCCTTCCCTATTCCAAAGCCCTACACTTAAGCTAGCGTAGGTGGCAAGAGCCCTAAAAAATGTAAAATTCTAGATAAATTTTAATTAACGTCGTATTATTAAGTTTTTCTTTACTCAAAAGGTGATGAATGTGAAACTTATGATGTTATGACACGACTTGAAATATTAATGCACTCAAAAATGCAATAGCAACTTTCAAATTCGATGAAATCCTACTTAGAGAAAAGAAAGATTTTCTTTGATTTTTTCGAAATGAAATGCAAAGACTCACAACTTTTCCAATTTTTTTAATCAACCAATTTCACTTTAATGTAATGAAAATGTAGGAAACAAATCAAATTCCAGATTTCTCTAAATGTCAAATAAGTCAAAATACTCTTTATCTCTTATCACTCAAAACTTTCAAACACACAAAAATCAATCAAGAGAGTTGGAGAAAATACATTTTCCCTATGAATGCTTTGATTTAATGATAATAACAATGTAATTGTGATAAATTTCCAAGATGAAAGCAACAATTTCTTTTATCAAGCAAAAATGACCACAATTCCTTCACAAAAGCACTAGGTGTCAAGAAACCCTAATTTGCAATTCAAAACGAATTTGACCGCAAATAATTAAAAACTAGGTCTTAACTCATGTATTTGATAGAACAAAATAAGAATATCATAAATAAAAGGACAACCTATCTTGTTTTGATCAATCATTGAATCAACCAGGCAAAACCCTAAGTAATTTCTTCAAAAAGACCTAATTCTCAAAAAACATTAACAAAGCACTCAAATGAGTTCAGAAGAGACACAACACAGTCTAAACAAAGATATTGGCACATCCAGAAAAACAAACTCAAGTCTGGGTTGAAGCAAAAGCTATATTTTCAAAAATTCTCAAGGCATGCATGGGTAAATAGTACAAAATAGAGAGCATGTACATGGTTGCTAAGGATAAACTAGCGCAGAACTGCTCTCTGTCAACAAACGAAAATAGCGCATGGGTAAAAAACACAAGAAAAAATAAAAATTCAAAGAATCAACCACATAGATCTGAAAGGTCATTAATTTATAAAGACTCAGGTCTAGATAGATCAGAAGAATCAGAAAGCAAAACTAAGGAAAAAGATGAGAACAGATATGTTCCACAATATGGTCGCCAAATTTTTACACCAAACAAATCCCTCTTACGGACAAGAGAAATCTCCCTAGATCCTTGACAGAAACTAGAAACAATCAATACAATTGAACTAACCCTTTCCCTAAGTTGAACTTGTTTGAATTATAAGAATTAAAGCTAATGGATGACCCTCTTACCTATTTCATGAAATGCTCAAAGAAGATCCCTTCTTGTGATTCGATGCAGCTCTTTAATGCTTGATAAGACCTGCAAACATCGACCATAAAAGGATCAAAAGCACATGTGATATAATAATCCAAACAACTTAACCTAATGATCAAGGAAATTAGGAATTGAATTTGCCTTAATCAACATTATAAACCATTCATTATTCCAATAAGACGAATCAATGGGAGAAAGTGTTCATTTTTATTAATCAAAGATTAAGAGGAGCATTACAACCTTTGCCTTGATGCCATGAGGTCCCTCCCAAATGCCTTCAATACCCTCCTTAGATGAAAAGCTTTTCAATCTCAAACTAACAACATAAGTTTGTATTCTCTATGTTCTCACCCCCTCAACCCCTCTATCCTCTAGTCATTTTATAGGCCAAGAGGAAGAAGTTTTATATCCAAAAGAGGAGGATGAGACTCCTTAATTGAGGGATTAGGTTTCCACGAGAAAAGGGATTAAGATGCAACATCTGAGGGTTATAGTTCGAATAGTCATCACTGGAAGCTTTTAGTTGGAAAATATTCGACCAACTATGTTTCTAGAATCTACTTTTTATTTTCACTTTCTTGAATTCACCTGCGCGGGTTTATAGTGGCAGACAGAGTGCAACTCTGCACTGTTCTTAGAATTAATTCCAATGAATGCACGGGAAACTCTAGAAAAATTAGCGCAAGTAGAACTTAACAAGGTGTGACAACTATTTCCCCCAAATTTCTCATCTACTTCAAGATATTTTGGGTTGTTTGACTTTTGAGGGAGCTGGTTCAAACATGTTCACGGGTGGTTAAAAAAACTATAAACTGATCAAGTGTCATGGCGACAAATTGACATGTAACACCTATAAAAACCCATGCCATTGACAATAAGAGAACCAAATACACACATGCATATACCATGCATGCTGAAACTAGCAAGGTAAATCATATATGCAACTCGATACCCACAAAACAATCCTGTCATAGCCATTTGATCCAACTTTTTCTTTCTTGATCGTTACTTTCCTTTGCTTTCCTCAATGCTAGAGTGCTCCAAGAATGCTCTAAGTGTGCAATAGTATGAGAGAATAAAGAGAATAAAGAGAGAGATAGAGACTCCAAAACTATATTAACAAAAGTATCAACTAACAAAAGCCCATGAACTAATCCTCAAAATCCTTTTTATCATTGAGGCCTCTATTTTCCTCCAATTTCCTCATGCAAATTTGTGACTCTTCACCTTCCTTTTCTCCTATTTTCCTTTATTTTCATAATAAATCTTAATTAATGCCTCTTTCCCTTTGCCAATTTCCATAGCCATTAATTAACCGAAAGTGACATCCACTAGGTTGTTTTTCCCACCATTAAACTTGGAATACATGTCCCATGACCTTGATCTTTTTTTTCCTTTATTAACTTTATTACATGAACTTTTAATGATGGGCTATTACACAAGATAATGATGTCACCCCTAAGAGAGAATATTTTAGAGGGAAAAGCAAAAAACTACTTTTTTTAATTGTATTTTTTACTTATCTTATTGTAGGCAAGTGTAGTTGGATGCATAACTAAATTCCACATCTAACGAGTACACATTATGCATAGCTTTGAGTATACCCATATTGAAAAATTGAAAAGACATGAACGTGTTGAAACACACTTTTTCATGCATTTTCAATTTTTTTTTATGTGGGTCTACTCAAAACTATGGAGAGTAGGTACTCGTTGGGTGTGAAATTTAATTTTGCATCCAATAGGTGTCTACAATTGACATTTAGGTAAACCTACAAGGAGATAAGCCGAAAATACAATAAACAAATAGTTTCTTTTCTTTTTCTTTAAAAAATCATAATTCTTCTTTTATTATTTTCCTTAGGAGGCCCATTTTAGACCTCAAAATTCCCAAATGTGAGTGAAAGGATAATTAGGTGTTCTCACAAGAACTGCGTTCTATGACATGTGGTATATGTTTTCCTTGCAATATGGAAATTTGACATTGTGAATTCAATAACGATATGTGCGAGAACATGTTTACAATGTCACTAGACATGATAGATATTAGTGTCCTCAAGGGATGTTAGATTCAATGCAAATTAATCATTCATGTGACAAGTAACAATTGGGAAACTTTCCATTTTTACCAAAGGCATGATATTGTGGATTTGTAGTAGCATCGTATGTGCTCTAGCCATGAAAATTGGTGGAGAGGTGAAGGCACATAAGATCTCCAAGACCCAAAAATTGTTTGGGGAAATTCCACCTGGTTGGAGAGATATTAAAATAATTAATATTTTTAATGGGGCTCTTAAGTCCAAAATTAGGAAAATTAAAATATTAATGGGTATTAATATAAAATTGGGTGAGAATGTTCTAAATCACATGGATCAAGCCAAATCTAATCTTAGTCATTGATTAGGGACTTAATCTTGGCCGTTGAAGACTCAACGAGAAAAGTATAAGAGGAGGCTTGAGGGTCAGTTTGAGATACACCAAGATTGATCGATTAGTTCGATTTTCTAGAGTGAGGTTTTGTTGAGAGAATCAAGCTAGTGATCTATTGCAACGAGGGGCAGTTCGACACGAGGCCGAGCATACATAGCAGAGAGGTAGATATAGTGCCAAAGAGACAGCGCAGAGCCTGGATTAGTTGACATAGAGGCAGCTAGGACTTATGCAGAGGCTGAGGAGGCCATCGTGGGTGACACAAAGGACTAGAGGGTTGACACAGAGAGTCAAGGGGCTGTCGCAGAGGCATCAGTAACTACGCAGAGGGTAGCAGAGCTGATGCAGGGCCAAGAGGCAGTGATAGGTGATTTTCATGGGGCAGACTGAGTGCTGGTGAGCTGAGAGGGTGACGCAATCCCTAGCAGAGTGACATAGAGCAATGGAGAGGCTTAGATTAGCTTTCTCTATCTAGCTAAGGAGTTGTCGTAGTTGTTGTGGGATCGAACATCAATGAATGATCAGCCAGAATATCTGTCTTTGGTGAGAGGTACTTCTGTCGAGGGCATTCTCTATTGGGTGAGCCATTTCTGGCACCCTGATTATATTCAAAAACTGCATTATAATAAAACCCTCATATCTGCTGCAACAATTTTCCCGCATTAGTTTTTTCCAAGGACAATTGTCTAAAAGTAACGGTGTCCCTTGTGTGTTTGTCTCGGTTATTTCAATTGTCGATCTGTATGCGTGTTAAGGTTGTATTTGTGTTTATTTTCGGTATTTATATTTATAAATAACTTGTTAATGAAAAGAACAAGTAGGAGAAAATAAACCAGATAATGTAGTAGGGATTTCTAGTGTGTCAGACTTAGAAATTTCAACAAATATTTGTTGTATAAGGCAACTCAAATTGAAAGGGAAATTCCGTCCAATATAAAATTTGAAGCCAACTATGGTTTCAGTTCTTCAAAATTTCATTGATTATGAGGTTTCCATTTACCGCATTGAACGCATAGTAACTACTGGTGCCAAGTTCCGCCCATTTCTCATTGCATTACACTTTTTGTTTATTTACATGGTTATACTAGTCACACTCAACTTGTTTTTCTTGTGTTTATTTAAGCCATAGAAACTTTGGTTCAGACTTGAACATGCCTTTTTATTGACACATTGAAAGTGATCTTTAAATCAACCTCCATTTGCAACTTAACATAGCTTGTTTGACTGGTTCTTCAAAGTGTGCTCTTTATTGTGCTTCCGTTGGTCCTAATATTATTCTCTAAACTTCAAAAGAGGGGTTTTTGGAATTTAAGAGCTAAATCCATGTATACCAGAACAATAGAGCGTCTCTATAGAACTTTGTTGGCCACAATCCCTTAAACAAGCAGATGGTAGGTAGTTTGGGATACCAACATGATCAACAACTAGATAGTTTGGGATACCAACATGATCAACAACTAAGTAGTTTGGGATACCAACATGATCAACAATTGCACAAAATGTAGGAGGAAATATATGATCGTCAATTGAATTACAATCAATTAATTTCTATTATCAATTCTTCTATGGAAATCCTTATAGATGATCGCAATTCAATTAAGAAGTTAGAGGATGAGATCTCCGCACTGAGCCAACAATTGGAACAATTACAACTCTCTATGGGATAACATCATTTTGAGCCTTCCTCGACCAATAATTATATTCGTTCCTCTTAGCCTATTGTCCCAAATCTTAATGAACATATGGAAATGGGTGTTATTCATGGTTTTCTACTTTTCCTCAACTACCTAAGTAGTATGGAAGTAAACATGGGTAAGGTTTTGTGAGTCTTTTGGAACTTTATTTACTTATGGTTTCCTAACTTGGTTTTAGTCTGAAATTAACATTTTGAAGTTATAGTTAGGCCAAAAGAATCCTTTTGTTTAAATATACCAAGAAAATTTTTATCTTGATATACTTTGATATATCAATTATGTTCCAAACACATACTATAAATTAAAACAAATTCTCATTCTAAAAAAACATCATTTCATATTTTCTAATATAAAATAAAATTAACAAAAAATCATTTTCCATTTTAATATTAAATAAAGCAAATGTTAAAAACACAACAAAAACCTTTTAATAATTTAACATAATATGAATCTAATAAAACACTCACTTATCATATATTAAATAATTTTCTAAAAAATTATTCTATGTGCCAACCTAAAAAACCTGCATCATACAACAATTGATATATTTCCATAAGAAAGCTAAGCACATACAACAACTACTTTCAATTATAATCAAATTCAAAATATTACAGCAACTTCATTATAATCAAATTCAAATATTACTAATTACATTTAGTATTATGGTTTAATATTTAATGAATCAAGCATTAAATATTGATTAATTATCTTGTTTTCTTCAATAAATTAAAAAATAAAAAAAAAATTAAAAAAAAAAAAAAATAGATCTCATCCAAAATTAATTTTATAATATAATTAATAATATAATTTTAAAGTAAAAATATTTTTTATTAAATAAATCATCACACTAATAAAAATTTTCATAAACTTGTTAGTTTAAGTTAAAGCGATTTTTTTTATTATTGATTATCTGATTATTTTATATTAATTTTTCATTAAATTTTATTTTATATACTTATTTTTTTACATATATGTAATATATAATAAATGATGTTAATTTGTTAATTATGATGCATTGATTTTTATATGTTATATATTTAAAAAATATTGTTATATCATTATTGGTATGTCTATATTGTTTATGATAAATGGTTTCTATGCCCATGTGGTATGATAAATATGAATTTTTTTAAAATCAATAGAGTAAGTGCCATTCATTTATTTTTTTAAATTTTGAACACAATAATTTTGAGATTAATTTTGAACACAATAATTTTGAGATTTCTTTTGACTTAGTGTTAGTGTCACAACCCTTCTTTGAAATTTCTTTGAGCTTAATCACTTCATCACAAATACATATAAGTGGGTGTTAAAAAATTGTGAGCTCTTAATCTTGCAGACTTATGTTAATGTCACAACCCTTGTTTGAAATTCCCTTGATCTTAATCACTTCATCACATATACATATAAGTGGGTGTTAAAAAATTGTGAGCTCTTAATCTTGCAGACTTGTGCTAATGTCACAACCCATGTTTGAAATTCCCTCAATCTTAATCACTTCATCACAAATACATATAAGTGGGTGTTAAAAATTATGAGCTCCTAACTTTTCAGACTCCCCATACAATAGAACACTTTGGGCTCCAAAACATCATTGTTTATGATGGGACTCCACCTAATGTTATTGTTCTTATTGTTGTTCACTTCCATCTTGTAGGGGAAAGGGGGTTGAATGATCCAATGGGTAATATTAGTGTTGTTCACTTTCATTTAGTAGAGGAAAGAGAGTTGAATGATCCAATGGATCATGGGGCAAGAGACAACAGTAAATTTTAAAATATGAGGATTGAATCCTTGTGTAATGGCCATTACATTATCGATTTTCATTGTTTGGATTTGTTGACATGCAATGTAAAGTTAACTTTTCCATGTTACAAATTTTGGATTTTCAAATTCATTGTATTGACCTCCTTTATTTTCTTTAAGTCGACAAATCCAAGCCCAATGATTCATAGGTGCATGTGGATCTCACCCAATAAACATAAGGATGGCCACAAACTTCAAATTGCCATACAATTTGATTTTATGGTCATTATAAGCAACTAAGTGCTAAATCAACAAATTTACGTTGGTTTTTTTTTTCTTTTCTTTAAATTTGCAAATCCAAACCCAATGATGCGTAGGTGGATGTGGGTCTCATCCAAAAAACACAAAAACCATCATAAACTTCAAATTGCCATGGAATTTGATTTTGGGACCATTGTAAGTCACTCAGAACTAAGTTAACAAATTTATAATGAACTTGTACTTCAATTACAACTTGGTGGTTTTTGTACTTATGATGTCAAAAGTAACACAAACACTTTTTTACTTCGTCCTACATATCCATTCTTTATACCTTAGCCCATTTCAAAGTATGGAGATTTTAATTTATTAATAATACCCATTCACTCATGTGACACCCCTCTTCTACTCGCATTGTAAAATACACCTTGCTTCTAAGAATACAATGAAAGTGTCTTAAAAAGAAGCTTGGAGAGCAAGTAATATCATGACTAATAAGAAACTCACAAAAGCCATGTCCTGAAATAAGAAGATGTGAACCTAACATGGCTCATGTTGGTTGTAAAACCTCCTTCGTTCCTTGGAATTTGGGAGGTCTTATGGTAAATTCTACCTAGAGTTATGCTGGGTGGAATGAGCTAAATAAGTGCTTGATCATGAGACTTGCATTATTTTGTGTTTATCCCACATTCTAAGTCCTTGTTGGCGAGTTAATATTAGGAAACTAGGGAATGTAAAAAAGGAAGATGGGAACAAGAAGAAAAGGTTATGGTGAGCATGTAGAAAAGGAGAGGTAAATTATAAGCAATACTCTTTATTATGTCATGCAACAAACTCACACATCAAGGAGAAAGTGAATGTACATATAGAACATTTGGGAATCAATATTTTAGGGGATATAACGAGAGGCACAAGGTGGCTTTGAAAATGATGAAGGTAAGAAGTAAATAGTTGAGAGTAGATATAAGGAGAGCTTCAGCGTAAATCACATAAGAAAGACTTTTGTCGACGCATTTCGAACCAACCAATGTGGTTCATCTTGTCCTGACGATGAACCACATTGGTTGGTTCGAAACGCGTC